>CATIWR010238082.1:0-77883 GCA_949677035.1 Omphalea diandra | reverse complement strand
TGGACAAACACACCTTGGTAACTAATTTGAGAAATATGTTTGGGGAGGTTGTGGCAGTAACTGGTGACGGTACCAATGATGCCCCAGCTCTGCATGAGGCAGACATTGGACTTGCAATGGGCATAGCAGGAACAGAGGTGTATGTCTGCTAATTTCTGTTTCGTACTGATGATTCTGAGAAGCTTTTATGTGTGTCTCTTCTTTTTCACCTTCTAGTTTCACGAATTTTTCATCTTGAATTTCACCTTCTCTTAACTTCTTGATATGGTATACGTGTCACAATTGTGTTGATATCTCATTTATACATTTTATCACAAGTTAATTGATGTCTACGTCCTAGATTTTGAAGCCAAGAAAAGAAAAAATCATATAGGTTTCTATCTCATTTTTTTTTTTAAAATTCTAGTATAAATTTTATCCCCTCTCTCTTCCATTATAATACTGTTGTTCATTTTTATTGCTGCTACCTGTTAATGAATGAAAACCTGGATTAGTCTCTGCTGGGAAAGATTTGTGAATTTGAGGAGGTGCTCCAAGATTCTTATTCCTTTCTCCAATGTTTGGACAGTTTTTTTAATACCATATTTAAAGCTCATTAGACAAGACTCTATTATTGAAGATGTTATTTACTAACTAGTTATGCAATACCTTCTTGTAGTGAGGATCTAATTTGTATACATTAAAGTAAATATCTATATCTCAATTCTCTTTTTGGAGTGTCGTACATTTTGTCCTTCTGTCCTCTTTTCTATTCCACTGTCCACAACCTCGTATCCTTATAAATATGTGGTAGTTGTTTCTTTTGACCTTATTTCTTTTGCAATCAGGTCTAAGATACATGCATATGTGTAACTTTGTCCTTTCTATTTGAGGTCATAGTTCCTTTGTCTATTAGCTACTTTGAAACCATATTGACAGAAATTTGCTTTTTTCATTTAGTTTACCTGATTTCCTTCTATTCCTAAAAGTCCATCATGTAGACGCACACTTAAGTTAACCTTGCCTTTTCAATGGAAGCTATATGCAGGTTGCGAGAGAGAATGCGGACGTAATCATAATGGATGACAATTTTACCACCATTGTAAATGTTTCTAAATGGGGACGTGCAGTCTATATAAACATTCAAAAGTTTGTGCAGTTCCAGCTTACAGTTAATGTTGTAGCTCTTGTCATCAATTTTGTTTCTGCTTGCATCTCAGGTGTGCTGGTTTATGCAGCATAATCAATGTTTATTATTATGGCCATGCTGTGTGTTATAGCAATAGTAATCTTTATCTTTCCCATATTGTCAGGGTCTGCTCCCTTAACAGCAGTGCAGTTGCTTTGGGTCAACATGATAATGGACACTCTTGGTGCCTTGGCACTTGCTACAGAACCTCCTGTTGATGAATTGATGAAAAGGCCTCCTGTAGCGAAGGGTGAAAGTTTCATTACAAAGGCCATGTGGAGGAATATATTTGGGCAGAGCATTTATCAACTAGTTGTACTTGCAGTTCTTAATTTTTATGGGAAGCGCCTGTTAGGTCTTAGTGGTTCAGATGCTACGAAGATTGTCAATACTTTAATATTCAACTCTTTTGTGTTTTGCCAGGTACGGTTTTCAGTTGTGCCTAATTTTCGTTATACTTCAATTTTATATGTATGTATATTGAATTTTATCTATTCCATTAAACGCAATGACCAACAGAAAATATTAAGCACTGACTGCCTTAATGGAATTAGTAAAAAAGTTAATTCCTCAACATTATGGATCAAGAGAAACTACGATACTGTTTTCTACTCCAAATGTCTCCAACTTTAATTATGAATTATTAGCATAGTTGACATATTATTTATTTATTTCCATAACTGTATATATCTTTGTAATTATGATATATATATTTATGTAGCAGATTTTAGGGATATATAGCAGATTCTTATAGATATATATAACAGATCTTTAGGAATATATTGTAATTATGGTATATCTAAAGATATATTGTAATTATGGTATATATATTTTTGTAGCAGATTTTTAGGGATATTATAGCAGATTCTTAGCAGATCTTTAGGGATATATTGCAGATTTTTAGGGATGTAAATCAAATGTTTTCTCTATTTAAATGAAAGAACTCTCACCTTGAGGGACATTCAGCAAAAGTGACAGTTATACCTGTCTCTATTTTCTTGTGAAGACGATTATATGTTTGTACATTTTTTTATTGCTAATTTAGAACTGCCTCAGTCAGAGTGATTGTGAGAGGTTGTCCTTTAAAATTTGTTACAAAGGGATTCTTTATTGTCAACATACTCCTTACTTGGGTTGTTAGGTTTATATGGTCAACTAAAGGTGGGAATACAAATTTGGGGTATTGGTTGAGATGGCACTGAAATAAGAGAGAAAGAAGATTCTTTCCTAACCCATTTTAAGGCTTGTTTGTAAAATGGTAGAGGTGATTTGGGCTTTGGTGTATTCCTTGATGGTGAAGGTGGGGAGTTATTTTAGGTTGAGGAGAGGCTAAGATTGGTCCATATTAGACAAAGAAGTCATATTTGCCTAAAAGTTGGCTGAGAATACCAGCAGAGGGGTCACCATCTTTATATCTTTTTCTGAGATTGGTCTCAAAACAAGTTCCAGTTTTCTTCTTTCTTCTAGGATTTTTAGAAATTGCTTCATCATCTCGAAAGTCATAGTAGGAGTCATCACAGTAGCATGTGTTAAAATAACAATGTCCATCTCTTTTAAAGATACAAAATTGATATTCCATTTGTGCATAAATGAACAATAAGAACATCTTCTTTTGGGTGATATGTCATTATGAATTGAGTAGAGAAGACTGAAGGAGTAGAAAAAGAGAGAAAGGAAGTTTTCTCAAACCTCATTTTTGTTGTACCATTAGACCTTTTACAAAAGACTAGTTCTATGGACTGTATGGTTGAGTATTTTCATGAATCTTTTCATAGTTGCTTACCTATTTTTTAGCAAAGTTAGAAAAGTTCTTGTCTTATGATTTGTCTAGGAACATTGATGCATGTTGGAGCATTTTGAGAATCAGCCATAATGTGTAGGGTATCATTTAAATGTGGCATTAAAAGACCCAAAGCATGGTTATAGATTCTATAGATCATCTGGTGGTGGAAAGTAGCTTCAATGGTTGAAGCCATTTAAGAGGCTCTAAGAATTTGAATCTATACCTTTAAAGCAGATAAAACATATGGATCATCAAAAGCCAGATTAAAATTGGGATAAAAGGTAAACGTGATAAAGCTTGCATTAAGAGATACTTCTAAAGTGTCAATGATTGCATGTTGGTACTGTAGATATCGAGTATCCAAAAGTGCAACTCTTGCAAAAATAGATAAGTCCTTTCTTCCATGATAGGAAAGTGCTAATCAAATTGCCTCAAAATAGATACAAGTGTAACCTTGATAAGTACATTGATGGAGAAACTCTAGGGGAATCTCTAAAGAAATAAATTGTTCTTTACCAATAACATATACTGTACACTGGTCAAAGTTGAAAGATTGGACATACTCTTTGTTGGGTTTGAAAGGTTGTCTGATGAAAGTTCTGATGGATCGAGTCCAAGATCCTTTTTATTTTGAAAAAGCATCATAAAGGTTTAAAAAAGGAACAGTGGTGTCTTGGATTTTTTATGAATCTAGAATATAACTTGGTTTGTACAAAAAGTCAAATTTATTTGATAAGGTTTGTTTAAAAGTAGGTAAAGGAGGAATAGTAATAGTTATTGAAGTAATGGGCATGTATTAAAAGGATAAAGCTTAAAAAATGGGAGTTTCCATCAAGATGATGAAAAGCCTTCAACTTAATTCGTCTATTATCCTAGATTCGTTCTAATTAGGGCTCTAATATAAGGAAAAAGAGAACACAAAAATAGAGAAAGCATTATTATAGATAGGTCATTAAGGGATGTTGTAATATTGGTGAGGAGAGTGGGAGATAGGATCATTATAGCTAAGCTAGTTTTAGAATGTAAGGTGATAACGTGGTTAACACGTATGCATCACAATTTGGTTTAGATAGTGAGAGCAAACAATGATTTTAGGGAGACATGGATGATATCATGCAAAACATACCAAATGTAGAGTATATCTTCATTCGTAGAGACTTAAATGGCCATGTAGGTCGAGATAGAAGTGGTTTCGAAGAAATACATTAACGGTGTGGCTGTAGGAGTAGAAATTAGGAGAAGAAAGGTATTCTTGATTTTGCAATGGCTTATAACCTAATATTAGTTAATACCTATTTTGTCAAAAGAAAATCTCATTTATTAACATTTAAAAGCGAGTACAACAAAAGTGAAATTGTCTTCTTCCTCATAAGGAAGTCAAATTGAACCTTGTGTAAAGATTGTAAAGTTATTCCGGGAGAAGCTTTAACAACATTACATAGATTATTGATTTTGGATGTCAAGATTAAGTGACAATCTAGAAGACCTCTATTAAAATCAAATGGTGGGAGCTAAAAGGGGAGAAGTACTAGTAATTTAGGAATAAGGTAAGAAATATGGGAATATGAAATCCTAATGCGGAAGCAAATATTATATGGACAAACATGAGTAAAAAGATTCGAGAGGTAGATAAAAGGTGCCAAAAAGCATCAAAGAATAAAAGAGAATAGAATTGCCTAGATGTGAAAATAAAGATGCATATGAGAAACATAAATTAATAAAAAAGAAAGCAAAAAAGGTAGTGAGTCAGGCTATGACATAATTTTATGAGAAACTAGGAATAAAAAAAGATACAAAGGATATTTACAAGTTGGATAGAAGGAGGAAAAGGAAATCTAAAGGCCTGAATCAACTTAGGTGTATTAAGGATAAGAAGAATAGGATTTTGATGAAGGAGGAAGATATTAAGAAAATGTGGAGAAGCTATTCTGAGGGGTCTCTTTAATGAAAGCTATAATGGAAATCTAGCAGGTGGGAACCATATAATAATATAGAAGAATATAAACTATACTAGGAGAATTAGGTTCTCAAAAGTTAAAGAAGATTTTTAAGAAGGTGTGAAAATGCCTAAAGGACGTAGAAGTAACTTGGTTAACTTATTTATTTGACAAGATTTTGGTCTCTAAAAAGATGTTAAACAAATGGAGAAAGAGTATCCTAGTCTTTATCTTTTAAAGTAAAGGAGATATCTAAAGTTGCTCCAACTATAAAGGGATTAAACTTATGAGCAACATCATGAAGTTATAGGAGATAGTAATGGAACATTGCATTCGATGTTTTACATTTATCTCAGTCAATCAATTTGGCTTTATTCCACATTGATCCACTACGAAAGCAATCTTTCTTAGCAGAAGGCGAATGGAGAATTATAGAAAGATGAAGATAGACTTATATGTAGTGTTCATCGATTTAGAAAAAGCCTATGATAGAGTGCTACAAGAAGTGTTGTGGCGCGAGAATATGTCAATTGGGTACATTCAAGTAACAAAGGAAATATATGATAAGACAATCACTAGTGTATGTACAGTTGGAGGAGATACGAGAGACTTCTCAATTACATTTAGACTACATCAAGGATCGATAATAAGTCTTTATCTTTTCACTTTAGTCATGAATGAATTGATAAAAGGATATACAAGAGGACATTCCTTAGTATATGATGTTTGTTGATGATATAGTGCAAATAGATGAGACTCATGTGGGAGTAAATAAAAAGTTAGAGCTCTGGAAAAGTACTCTAGAGGTAAAAGGCTTTAAAATAAGTTGGACCAAGACTGACTATAAGCATTGTAGGTTTAACTAAGGTAGTAGTAGGAGAGTATGGGAATGTGATTAGAAGGAATTGTTATACTCTAAAGCACATACTTCAAATACTTAGCGTCAATCTTGTAGGAAGATGAGGCTCGTGAGGATGATATTGCCTCTCGGATTATAGCGAGACGAAAAAATGGAGAAATGCATTGGATGTATTATTTGATCGCAATATTTCACACAAGTTAAAAGAAAAATTTTATCACACAACGATAAGACCCCTATGATGTATGAAAGTGAGTGTTGGGCGATAAATGTGCGACAAGTTTTCAAGATTAGTGTGACAGAGATGAGAATACTAAGATGAATGTGTGGTAATGCTAGAGTAGATAGAGTTCGTAATGAGTATATTAGGAATAAAGTTGGAGTTGCTCTAATAATAAACAATTTGAAGAAAGGGAGATTGAGGTAGTTTAACATATGAGGCGTAGGCCTTTAGATACATCAGTTAGAAAAGTAGAACACATTATAGTAGACATGAGTAAGAAGATGATGGGTAGACCTAAGCTCATATGAAAAAAAATAATTCAAAATCACTTAGAGACCTTACATTTTTTTTTTTAAGATGTGGCATAAGATTACTCCAAGTAAAAAAAAGTGAATAATAGTTAATCCCAATTAACTTAGGATTAAAATTTAGTTGAGTTGAGTTTCTAAACTTACAATTTAGAATAATATTGTATTTGAATGAAGTTTTAAAGCGCAAATATATATATATATATATATATATATATGAATTTACAATTAATGAATAAGAATATCCTTTCAGCCATTTTAATTGACAAAAAAGTTGATTAGGATGCCATTTAAATATAGAAGATATGAATGAATGACACATGACCATTTATTCTCTCTTTTCTTTATTTTTTTAATATGCTTGAAAAGACAAAATAATAATAATGACACAGTGAAAACTGAAGTTTTTTCATATGCATAGATAATAATAAAGAAGAGAAAGAATGAGCAGTCATATATCATTCATTCATAATTTTACATTTAAGTGGCATCCTAATTAGTTTTTCGATCAACTAAAATGATTGGAATGATATTCTCATTTATTAGTTGAAAATTTAGATATATTTACAATATAAAATTTTATTTAGGTACAATACTTTTTTATGTTGGGAGTTCAATGATAGTGGATGAAATTAAGCCAAAAAATCTCAATCAACTAAATAACAAATATTTAAATTCAATATCTTTTTTTAATATCTTATTTCTTGGATTGCAAGTTTTTATTTTAAATAATGAGTATATTTGACTTTAAGCACCGTAGGATATATAAATATATTATGATTGAGTGTATTTTGTAGGCTTATTGACCTCTAAAATCTTTTTTTTTTTTTGATAAAATTGGTCAATTCTTTTAATTTTGAAAAATTAGCCAAAACTAATAATATTTGGCAAATCTAGCCAAAATTCAAATTTATCAAAATAGAATTATATATCACGTGAGTGACAAACTAACTGATATTAATTTTTATAAAAAAAGTAAAATTAATTAATATTAGTTATTAACATCAATTAATATTATTTTAATTCAAAATTTTAATGTGACACATCATTTTATTTTGTTCAATTTGAATTTTGGCTAAATTTATTAAAATTTTATTAGTTTTAATTAATTTTGCTAAAGTTAAAAGAACTGACCAATTTTGTCAAAATTCGAAAAAATTTTGATTTTAGGAATCAATAAGCTTATTTTATACTATGTTTTTTTTTTTAAAAAAAAATTGTTTCTTTTTTTATCATTATTTTAAAGCTATATATCAATTACAAAAAATGAGGTGATAGGTGTACGATAAAGTGAATTTCATAGTAATCTTTTTTTCAAGGATAATTGATGATTAATTATGATTCAAATTCTATTGTAATTATAAAAGAATTGTTTTCATTATTGTGATTATTTAATTTTTATTTTATTATAATCAAGTTAAATAAATTAATTTTGACTAAATTTTTATTAAGATTATTGAGATTTGACGTTTTTTTTTTAAAGTAGGAATCTTTTTTTTTTTTGAAAAATTATTGTTTGACTATAAAGAAAATGAAAAATAATTAAAAAACAGATAGTAGAATTTGTCTCATAGTTGAGTGATTATTTATACAAATTACCCTCTTTTCAAGGTATTGTACGAAGTAAATTATCTAATTAGAGACAATAAATAGAACAAGTTGGACAAATTACAAATTTATTTTAACTCAAATCATTTTGGATGACATTTTCTTTGGATGAATTTAACTTAAGTCACTTTAGATTATAGATCATTCATAATTTTAACTTTTAAATATAATAAATATTATTTTAATTTTTAAATAAAATTTTTAATATTCTTAATAAGCGAGTCAAATCATTTTGAATTGATTCACAATTAAGATTAGATCATTTTGTGTCTCTTTCAATTTCACAGTGAGTCAATTTAAGTGAATTTAAATTACATTTTTGAATTAAGTGAAAAATTGTCATTCCAAATATAATGCAACTTGTATCTTCGATTTTGTTGTTCATTTTCATCTTTTGTGTAATGAATGAAAGTATCAATACGAATGTCATTAAAATATTTTCAAGACTTATTTTTCTCTTCTGCTAAACTTTAATTAAGTAGAAAATATCAATTAAAAAAATTTTGTGAAATATTCAATTGATTTTTTTTATTATTGAGATAATTTTATTATCATACAACCAAAAATGGTTCATAAACAAAATCCAAAAGTACTGTACAAATTTGGGCTAGCAAGATATTCATCATTATTAAATAAAATAAAAAAAAAATCAAACTAAACTAAGTCATAACTGTATCAAAAATTGAAAGTTTCTGCATGGATTGGATTGAAATTAAGATTCGAAACATTAATTCATTAATTGTACATAATATTGAGAATCAAACTAAATAAAGCTAGCGAACCGTATTGAAACTGAATTGAAAAACTTAGTTAGAATAAGATTTAGGAGAATGGGGTTATGAAGGTGGTGCATTTGGCAAATGTGAGGGCTCGGGAGTTTTAATAGGCTCGTCTTACAATGGTGGTGGTTTTAATCAGCCCAGGTATGTTGTTAAACAGATTACTTGGCAGTGTCCTCCCCAGTCTTGGATCAAAATTAACTTTGATGGCGCGGTCAAGCATGGAACAGGCATTGCAGCTGCCAGTGGGCTTCTAAGGGATAAGGCTGGGTGTGGCTTGCGGGTTTTGCAGTTAACATGGGTATCTGTTCTGTTATGACAGCTGAGTTATGGGGAGTTTATGAGGTCTCAAACTGGCTTGGGATAAGGGGTTTCGAAGGTGTATTGTGGAAGAAGACAACAGAGGCGTCGTGGACATGATTCTTGGGAACACCTTGGTCTCTAATCGCAATAAAGGTCTTGTTCAGAGGACTCAGCAGTTGATCAATTGAAATTGGGAAGTCGGCTGTGGACGTGTGTATAGGGAGGCTAACTTTGCAGCGGATTGGATTGCTAACTTTGGCACGAAGTTGGGTGTGGGTACTCATGTTTTCGACTCTCCACCAGATGGGATCCTTAGTTGGCTTTTGCTTGATGTGAGTGGCGTCTCATACAATCGTTCTTGTATGGTCTAGCTAAGGGATTGCCTCCGTTTTTCCAAACAAAAAAAAAACAAAAAAACAAAAAAAAAAAAAAAAAAGAAGAAGAAGAACAAGATTTAGGAGAAAGTTGGATTAAAAGACTGCCAATTTTGTTTATTGGACGTTCCTACATCCATATGTATATGTTTAGATATCGATTACATGCCCATACATGGATCGTTAAGGCATCCTTGAGGTTGCTCTACATAAACATGGATTTAGAGATAAAAACCATTTGTCAAGAATACATGTTAATGTTAAATTCTACTGTACTAAATATTTCATTTTTGTAAATTTTTTTGGATTTGAAAGAAATGGGGGTCCAAAAGTTTGTAGTTATCTGTGAGTTTTTAAGCCTATTAATTTTTTTGTTGATCTAATGATGATTTGTCTATTATTACCCTGTGACTCTATATGTATTATATGGACTTTTAAAACGTGAAATTTAAAATATACAATATAAAATTAGGTGTTTCCATTTACTGAATATTCATTTTTGTAAATTCTTTTGGATTTGAAAAAAATGAGGATAAAAAAATTTGTAGTTATCTGTGAGTTTTTAGGTCTATCAGTTTTTTATATATTTGTCTATAATTACCCTATTACTCTGCATGTATTAGTAATGAATTTTAAAACATGAAATTTAAAATATACAATATAAAATTAAGTGTTTCCATTTACTGAATGTTTCATTTTTGTAAATTCTTTTGGATTTGAAAGAAATGGGGATCAAAGAGTTTGTAGTTACCTGTGAGCTTTTAGGTCTGCTAGTTTTTTTTTTTATATATATATATAATTGTCTATGATTACCCTGTTACTCTATATGCATTAGTAATGAATTTTAAAACATGAAATTTAAAATATACAATATAAAATTAGGCACTTCCATTTACTGAATTTTTTTTTTTTTTGTAAATTCTTTGGATTTGAAAGAAATGGGAATTAAAGAGTTTGTAGTTATTCGTAAGCTTTTAGATCTACTAGTTTTCTTTTTTATATATTTGTCTATGATTACCCTGTTGCTCTATATGCATTAGTATTGAATTTTAAAACATGAAATTTATTAGGGTTTTCCATTTACTTAATATTTCATTTTTGTAAATTTTTTGGATTTGAAAGAAATGGGAATGAAAGAGTTTGTAGTTGTCCGTGAGCTTTTAGGCTTATCAGTTTTTTTTTTTTTGGTTATATATATTTGTCTATGATTACCCTGTTACTCTATATGCATTAGTATTGAATTTTAAACATAAAATTTAAAATATAAAATATAAAATTAGTCATCTCCATTATAGGATTTTCTCTTCTTAATTAATATAGACACAAAATATATTTACCCTTCTATTAGAAAGTTGTTATGGCATTAAAGCAGATTTAGAATTAATTGATATATAGAGTTAAGGAATTTTAATCCTAATCTGTTTCAATTATTCTATATATGAAGAAAATATGACATAAAAATTTACTTCTACGCTCAATGACTCTTATTAATATAATTCACTTATTTTTCATAGGATTTATTTTTTAAAAAATATTTTGAATTTAATTATTAGTATAATTCACTTATTTTTCATAGGATTTATTTTTAAAAAATATTTTGAATTTAATTAATGATTATTTATTATTTTATGTGGCTACAAAAAACCTAATTCTAAAACACTATTGAAAACTTGATATATATTTTTATATATAGCATGATGGTTTTATTTGGTTGTATTACTTTTTTTAAAAAATATTAGTTACTCTATAATTTATTTTTTATTTGGTTGTGTTATTTTTTTAAAAAATAATAAGTACTCTATAGTTTATTTATTTTTTATTCAGTTGTCAGTCATTTAATTAGGAATATGCCTTATTCCGGTCAATACAAATTAATTTGCTATATATGTGGTCTCTTGAAACAAAAGAAAAAATTATTATAAAATTAATTGATTCATAGTATATAAAAATTATACTTATTAATTAGTTAGTTAGTTTACCATAATGGTTAAGTAATTTATTTGGTTATATTTTTTAAAAAATTATTTAATTTTATATATTTTACTTTTATTTATTATTCCTAATTTAATATTTTTGAAATAAAATAGTTTTTCATTAATAAAGACTAAGTACAACTTACGACAAATAGTGTGTTCGACAAATACATACAAATCTTGTTATAAAGATGAGTTTTTTCTTTGCACTTTATTGATCAGTTCACGGAATAATTGTATACAATACTTTAGCGGCTACGATTGACACACTGACAAAAAATACATTCTATTCGGTGGTTATGTTAAGTCATAAATCGATTTCATTGTCATTTAACGAGTTTTTAAACGAGTTCGATCTTTTAAATATCAAACTTAGACTCCTCTTAATTCTTATAATGGAAGACAAACAAACTTTCATAGAAAAAAAGAAAAGAAAACCAGACTCCTATTAAAGAAGACAAAACAAAAGAACTATAATATCTCATCAATAAAATTAATAAACAATTAAAAAAAATCTTTAACATAAAATTACAAATGAATTTTCAACCAAATAACTTCATTTTCATTATTGGAAAGTCTTGATTTATCTCCGAATAATTAAATTTTAGCAGTCACAGGATTGTTTTTATACATTTTTTATTTCCTATATATTTTTCTAAATTCCTTACTAAAAAACATAAGAAATTTTACTATTAAAATCTATAAATTATGATAAACTCATATAAATAAAATAAAACTATGATTTGGTTATTGATTATGATTGAAAAAAAGTATAAGATGGAAAAAAAAAAAAGGGATAGAGAGTGAAAAGATGAAGTTGATTATCGTCGACGATTTTTTTTTTTTTTGTCATTGACGATAGTGAAAGGAAAAATTTTAAAAAAAAAATTCTATAGTGGTGACTAGAGTTTGGCTAGAGTATCCTTTAAATTTGACGATTTTAAGAGTGCATAAAATCGAATTTAGAAAATTTTTTTAAAAAATTTATCTAGTTAAAAGTTAATCCTTCACTAACTTGATACAGTCATCATTATAATTATAAATAGAGATAAATAAATAATTTAATATTATTTTATACTCTATAACCTTTAATGATTATATATATAAACTTATACATTAAAGAAATTAATTATCAAATTTGAAAAACAAACAATAAGACGTGGGACAAACGTCCCGCCTCGTTGAGAAAGGAGCAGCACCTCTTCCTTGTATGAGGAGGTGCTACTCTCTAAATAAACGTGGATTGCATTCACAAAATGTTAATGAGTTCTTAATATAATTTTTTCCCAATCTGATCCTAATAGGATTCAAAATTGATAAAAATTTGAATTTTATTTTGAGATCAAATTAATTTAAATTGCACTAAAATTGAAAATCGAATAAGACATAAATAAACCAAATCAAAAACTTAGTTTTCGATTCAATTCAATCTGAAGATTTTTCTTCTCAAATCATTTTTGGATCGTTTAATTTGTTAAATAGGGTACTGAAGATTTTTCTGCCCTAAATTGTTTTCAGCCATTTGATTTTCCAAATATCGAGTTTTAGTTCCATCTCAATCTTTTTCAAAAAATTTAATCAGTACTGGGATTCGGTATAAATTTTTGGTTTGCACATTAAAATATTTGATCTCTTTTCATGCATCACTGAGATTTTAGACTTTGTTATTACACAACAACTATACTATTTTTTCAAATAGTCCTACTATTTCTTGGTTCTAAGAGATGAGCCACATATCATTTTAAATGACACTACGTACAATGCTAAAAAAGTGTAAAAATGTTTTTTAATTGTTCATTTTTATGAAAATTATGTGAAATTATTACTAATGCTAGTTTAATTATGCAACTAAATGTCAATATTCTTAAAAATATTCAGTATTATACAAGTTTTATGACATTTTACTTTTGCAATTTAATATTTTTGTTATTCTCATTTTTAATGGAATTTTATATAGTTTACTTACTAAATTTTTTTTCAATATATATATGTGTGTGCGCACCCTCGTGTAGAATAATTTTTCGATAATAGTCATAAGATGATAATTACCTATAATAATAATATGTTCGATAGAATTCCACCACATGCAATGTATTTAAGAATTGCATATGATATACCTTTTTTTGATTGAGCGTAATAATATATTACAAATTCCTTAGAAATTGATTGAAATAATTTATTTATCACTTAAAATCACCGATGATAATAAAAAGTTAAAATTAAATTAAAATTTTGAAATTGATCAAAAGGAAAAGAAGTAAAAAGAAGAAAAAAAATATGGTTGAAAATGGTTTTAAGTATGCTGAGGCTATTAAAAATAAAAATGACACTTGAATATTTTTCCTTATGGCTCCTTAAATTTTTCTCATATCTAAGCATATATAACTAAAGATATTTTAAAAAACAATTATAAGTGAAAAATTATGCTATAAAATTATATTATTATAATGACATTTTTACTTAAAATATTCGATATAATATTTACTATTATCTTTTTTTAAGTCGCAAAATTATCGTTTTGACATGTAGAAAGATTGAAAAAATATAGGTTTTAAGAGATTGAAATCAATTTCATAATTTTCAGTAGTGATGAAGTTCATGTTAAATATTATTTTTATATGTAATTGATTTTATCATATATTATTTTTAATATCATATTAAAAATTTTAATATAGAAACTCAAATTTATCTTAGCTATAGTGCGCTTCTATATATATAACTTAAATAGAAATTCAAATTTGTCTCTCTTATAGTGTGTGTCTATATATATATATATATATATATAACTTATTTGTTAACTAAATATAAAAATATTTATGAAAATTTGTTCTTTTCTAAAAAAAGGAACTTGTAGTTTTATCATTTTTTTTAAAGAGAAATTATTGTTATTTATGTAAACTTGTGTAAAATGAAGAAAAAATATAAAATAATAACTTGTGCAGTGTTTTTTGTGAAGAGGGGAACAAAAGCTTTAAAATAAAAACAAGAGAAATAATAGAGAAAGAACACCACATTAATATTATTGCAAAGAGTAGAATTCATTATATTAGTTTATTCACTCGACACTAATTAAAATAATATTAAAATTTAATATTATATTATTTATAATAAATATAATTAAATGGTTATAATTTATAATTCAATAATAAAGTTACTGAAAGTTTTAAATTGTGTTATGTCTATAATTTATAGGTACATATATAATTTTTAGGCACATATATAATTTTTAGGCTGGCTCGTTTTCTTGCTTCTTTGCCTATAAAACTTTTCATTGGTTAGTGGATGAAAAACGGTGCATTGAGTTTTTGTGTTTCCTTTTACTGGTTAGCCCTTTTTTTTTTTTTTTTAAAATGAAATTTCCCAAAAAAAAAAAAAAGAAACAAAATTTAAAAAGAAGCACATGGATATGGCCGTTGAATAGCTCCTCTTCTCTGCCAATGTCGATCCATCTCTCTGTCTCTCTTTAACTTCGTCATTACCACCACCTTCAACAAGATTTGAAAATGCCGACCGTTTCGATTCCATCACCTACTGGCTCTCTTCTCGCGTCACATGCATTTCTCTTCCTATAACTCACTTCCGGTATACTTTTTTCTTTCGTTTTTTTCTTTATGTTGTGAAATTTGAAATTTTGAATTTCTGTTCGATGAATTTCATATTTTCTCCTAAGATCTATGCTGTTTGATGCGTTAAGAGAGGCACTGAATCGGATGAAATTTGAATTTTTATTACATTGATCGAATTTGGAATCTGTGTCTCTGAGGATTTTAATTTTTTCTTGTTCTGTTTTGTTTAAGTTTGTGATTTTACGAAAATTGAATTTCTTTTTCTCGACGAATTTCAACTTCTGGTTCTAATATTTGTTCTTTCTGATTAAGGCCTAGGTAACGACTATGACTCCGCTCAGCTTCCTCTTCACTCCTCTATCCTTTCCTTCTCCTACCCATGGCAACCACCAATTACGATGACTGGAGCGGTGTCGGTGAACTCCTTGTTGGTTTACGTATACCACCAAATAAGAGTGAAGAATGTGTACGAGACGTTGTTCCAAACGTTGTCGGAGCGGCTGTTCAAGAAAACTCCTTGGCCGTCTCTTGATGCCGTTGCTCAGCACGACTAGAACGATTGCATTTTCCAGGTATTATTATTTTCTTACACGTTTAAAAATTATTTGTTATACATAATAATGGTAATTATTACACAATTTAAATGATTAAAATAAGCTGAAATTATGGATTCTATTTCATAGAACAATAATTACGACCAAAGTTAATCATGGAACAGATATTGGATTCCCATTTTATTTTATATTACAGGTGAATTCCTGTAACTCAAGAAACCGACAGAAAGTAAGAGAAATAACCGATGAGTTTTATCTTGAATTTCATGTTTGGAACTTGGAATCACTTTCTTACTATTTGTCTTGGTGTGTATGGGGATTAGCGTGGTGGAAATGAAGTTGCTGTTGGACATCGCGGATGAGTTTTAAAGCTTTTACCAATGTAGGGCTAAGATGAAGAACATTAGAAAGAGAATATAATCAGGTATACTATATTTATTAAATATATTGTTGCTTTGATGAATCTAGAATTGCAGAGTTGGCTTGAGACAGGCTTGAAATATGTATAGAGTGCTCAACTTCTTACAAGCGCTGGTGGAAAAGTCAATGATCATTCTGATTTTGATGCTGGAGAAGGAAGGACTCAAATAGTTTACAGCCACTGTTGGGTATGATTACAATGGTGGAGTAATGTGTGGAAGTTGGGTATTTCCGCATGGTCGGGTTTGCTGCAATTTAGTTGCCTTTTAGGTGCCTATCATACAGCCTAAAACTTTCTATTGACATTACTTAACAAGGAGTTTATGGAGTTTATGGAGGTATGTACCTACTGTGATTTATTCACCGGCTCATGCCTCATTCATCTTTTCCCATGTTAATACCGTTTGAAGGCTTTCCTTAATCTCCTATCATCTCAGAGTGTCAATCTAGGGATTATTCCATTATCTAAATTATCTTGGTTATAGCGATTCGCTACCAAAGGTGTGCACAATGTGGTCTACTTGAGAGGTCCTTTATGCAATTTCTAGATACTATCAGGCAGGAATCACTGCTATTAAGAAAAACCTCTTTCCCCAAATACTCTAAAGTATAAACTTTGAGTCCTTTGTTTAATATCTAATTGCTCATGGCATCCAAGCCTAAGAAGGAATTATCCATTAGTTATCGTCATTTTTTCCTCTTCTTTGGGTATTTATTTTTTTTGAATGTTTTTCTATTTTAATCTGTATAGATATGTATCTCTTTACATGATTGTTTCATCTTATCTAACGAGCATATAAAAATTTCTTAATGTTTTCCAAGGTATGTGGATGTTATTTGCGAGTTCAATAAAATTCTGTTGTATATGTACAAGACCAAACAATATCATAAAAAATTCCACAATCTCAGTAATACTGAAGAAGAATAAAGAGACGATGCCTTCCTTGTTGTCTTTCATTTTGCCCTACAGTAAAGCGTGTTGAGGATATTGTGAATTCACAATTGTGACAATAATATGCTGAAATGATGATTCAAATGCAAAGGTATGATGATGAAGCACTTGCCATGAAGGGCCTAAGATCATTACACCCTCAGCCCCAAGTTTTGAAGAGCCTATTCTAAACTACAACCAGTATGCACCATCTGTATTATTAGCTTGGAAATATCAAATGGATTGCATTTCTATGTTTAATTTTCCTTTGACCAGGTAACTTTACCTTTGAGTTAAATTTCAAAAACAAGCATTATTTGAGTTTAATAGCTGTATACAGTTAAGATGTGCTTGAAATGCCTTGAAAGAATTTGGTTACAGTACGTTGCTTTATTCAAATCCATCTAAATATTTTATTTTATTTTTTTAAACTACATTAGAAAAAAAAATCACAAGGGTCACATCATTCTCCTAAAAGAATTAGCAATAGGAGTTATAAACAATTCAATGATATGGTTTGCATGAAAAGCAGTATGACCTTTCTAGTTAATGCATTTTTCAGCTCATCATACCACTTTAAAATCACATCCACTAAATTATCTGTAGTGCTGGCGTGTTTGTCAGAGGAATGAAATCCCCTTTATTCCCTTGATGTTGGCCAGTTCTCTCCCTTTGTCCCCATATGTATACTTGTGGATACCATTAATCTTTCTTGTCTCACAGGATTCCTACAGGCTGTAGTTGAAGCCATTTTGTTACGAGGTAAAATAGCAAGAGCTTTTATCTGGTGTCTGAACCTTCTTGAAAATGTACGTGACCATATCCCTTGCTAAGCTTGCCATTCGATGGAGGTGGATGAACCCGCTCTAAGGTGAAGATTTTTATTAGATAAAGCCTTTATTATGCTGTTATGCCATGTAGGGCTATCTTGATGACATAGAAGCATGAGACTCATGCTGTTGAATCTGAGGAAAGATTATCCATAATGCTGATGTGGATTTCTACATCTATAATGTATGTATCGTATTAATTGATTAATTATTATGTTTTTGCGGATGACTTATTGTTTTCTTATTATGTCAAATAATTATGCATAGTTTCCACTTTTAGATTTTGTTTGAAAATATTTACATAGGTAAGATTCAACTTGTGAGTTGCAGGACTCATTTATACTCTTGGTGAATTGCTATTCATATGCCTGATTTAAATTGTTTGATGCCTGAATTAAACTGGATCCTACAATCTGAATCACAAGTTACAGGATGTTAATAACCATATAGTGATTCTTATTATTGTTTGTGGAAAACTTGCTTTTATGTTCCCTTTCTAGAGTTTTACTTGATGTGATAATGTGAAATGGGCATATATCTGCAACTCTTTAGACCATTTATGGCAATGTGCACAAAATTTACCCATTTAAGTATTCAATAAGAAAAAGGACATCTTTGGTTGGCCTAGTCCTATATTTTGCTTGATATGTCCATGCTTTCTAAGCAGTATTTAAGTATAAAAGTATGGTGATGTGCAAATCATTTTGCTTGAAGTGGAACTGGAAGCTTAGCACATTTCTTTCATTGTGGCTATCTTTTCTGCCTTGGTCACTGCTTGCTGTTGGCCATATATTTTTATGTATGCTTATGTGATGCAATTGTATGACAGGTTACTTTCCAGAAATTCTTTGAAGGGTCTGTCTAGGCTAGCTTAGATTCTTGCAAGAATATTTTTTGTTTTGACTGGCCATTATTTTGTTGCAGGGCATGATTCATGTGATTAAATCAAAACCATTGAAGTGGTATGGTGATTACCATGTACCAAATTGTTAAGGAATGCATTTTTTAAGGACTCATCTCTGATTTTTAGCAAATATGTGGAAAGGAGGAGCCTATAGGTGTTCATATCTATGTGTTATTGCTTTTAAGAACGAATGCTCTAGAGACTGCCCCATTATGTTTGAATCTCTCTCTCTAATATACCATTTTAATTTTTCTCTTTCCTAGACTATTTCAATTTCTCTGTCTACAGTTTCTCCTCATCACAGCAATTGCTAATCTCTCTGTCTCTCTTTCCAACTTCACTACTGCTACTGTCGGCAAATATGCACAACATTGATTTGTTCACCAACTCGCTCTTTCCTCACTTTTGTATACATTTCGCTGCATACACATTATTTTTTCACTTTGATTGGTGCTTTTTCTTAGCTTTTCTTTATCTTTCCTTTCTTTTTTTTATACTGTAAAATCTGAAATTTTGATTTTTTTGACGAATTAAAGTTTTATTTTCTAAATTTTTTGCTTTCTAATCGTAGTATCAGAGGTTTCAAATTGGATGAAATTTGAATCTTATTTGAATAATCAAATATGAAATCTGTGTTTCTAAGTGTGCAGAGTTTCAATTTCTTCTTATTCTGTTTTGTTATTGGTTGTGATTTTGTGAAATTTGAAATTTTTTGAATTTCCCTTTTCAACAAATTTCAATTTATGTGTCTAAAATTTGTGCTTTCTAATCATGTATTGGTTTGAATTTTATTTAAATAATTGCATGTCTAGGGTTTCAAATTCTTTAGCTGTTCATTTTAGATTGCAAAGCTGAAAATATATGTGGCAAGAGGGGAGCTTAAACCACACAATGGGGAGTTTTTTATATTGATTTTTAGTGAATTATTGTTGCTATAGTAGTAAAGAGGAAATTGGGGTATGCTACATTATTCATCATCAACAGAAAGTGAAAAGTCAATTTCTATTTTAGCTGCTTGCTGCCATTCAGAGAATCCAGCCTCTTCATTGGTAATTTTTCAAATGGCTTTTAGCTATTATATATAAAAATACTTCTCTTATACCTGTGTTTTGGCAAATGGACTAGTGTGCCTAGTAAGGCATTCTACAAAGGGGCTTTGGACAGCTGGAGAGGATTTTGCCATTTTGATATTTGTTTAATGAGCACAATTAAGGTGGTTTACTCATAATTTTTTATGTGAAATGTTTTTGTAAATTTTGTGCTTCCATTTGCCCTAATTGACATCTCTAATCTTAAAATGATTTTAAGGATTATATTTTTAGGTGTATGTAAGACGCATAAAGGTTGCTAAAGTATGCCTTTAACTGTATGTATTGAAACTAATACCATGTTAGTCATATATATATATGCATGTCTTTTTATAATCTTTGGGCATGGTGGATGAGTTTCAAATCTTTTGTCAGTGTGGGGCTAAGATGAAGAACAAGACTGAGCAAGAGATTGCGCCTTGGAGGCAACATGATCAAGTATACTATATTTATTAAATATATTATCGCTTTGATTAAATCTACAATTGCAGTGAAACAGGCTTGGAATGTGTAGAGAGTGCTCTACTTCTTGCATGCCCTTGTGGAAAAATTTATGGTCATTCAGATTATAAAGATTCCAACAGTTTACAACTGATGGGTATGATTACAATGGTGGAGTAACGTGTGGAAGTTATTTTGGTATTTCAGCATGGATGGGATTGCTGCAACTTAGTTGCCTTTTAGGTGACTATCATACAGCCTAAAGTGTTTACTTCCCAATGACATAAGTCAACATGGGGTTTACACCAGGTTTATGGAAGCCACACAAGATTGGCTATATTGGTTGAGTTTTTTTTTTTTTTTTTCTTGTCACTCTTAAGTTGTAACTATGGCTTTCAGCACATAAAATTAATGGTGGTATGCATTTGAAGAGCTTTCTACAAAATGCATTTCAAATCTTACATTTTGTTCATCCAATTACTTCATGGTAAATATAATACTTCACTCAGGTCACTACTTCTATTTCTTCTATAAGCTATTAAAGCATATAAAAACTGTATATTGGTTTCTCTCATTCACCAGCAAGGATAGTCTATGGTACACTTTGTTCATTTCCTTTGCCAATCTCTTAACATAACAATCATACTAGCTTGAAACATTAGGCTAATTATATGTTGTCAAAATAATTTTCGATGAGGCTAAAAGGCATTGGTTTAGATGCCAAGCCTAAGAAGTTTTAAACTTGGCATTTGCATATTACATTTTATGTGACAATTTTCCACCAATCCTTCTTACATGATGATATAACTGGATCACTTAAAATGTTAATTTGTGAATCTTGTGGTGACAGCTCTCCACCAATCTTCCTAAATATGCTTCTTCAGCAGGTAGAAGAAATTTGAAGAACTTCTTCTACTAGGTAAATACAAATTTGAGCTAAACATTATTTGATAATTACAGTTTGTTTGCGTTACATAATGAGTTACAACCATGACGTTTGACAATAAACACTTCTGTTGAGGTATGAGAAGCTTGTATATATATAATCAATTATTTTTTACATAAAATTAATTATTGGAACTTCTTTCTAGGATACTGTAATTGTTATGAGCCTTGGGGAATAGATATGATACAATTGCATTGATGAAGCAATTAAACATACTAGCTATTTGTATGATGCTTTGGAAGTTTTGGGAAATGAAACTCTAGAAATAATATCAGGAAAGACACTCCAATTCCAAAAAAATGAAAGTGGAGCAAGAAATTTGACTTTTTGTGCGGAATTTTTCCTACGCTAAAGTTATGTTTGGTATGATGTAATAAAATGTAATGTAATCAAATAAAATTTTAGTTCAATAGATATATTGAATTTGTATTTTATTATATTTCATTATGAGTAATTACATTCTACCAAACGTAGCCTAACAGTTTTTATGTATTTCCGTTTTTTCTTTTTTTAATAACAACTCATGGTACCATTAAGTATATAATAAAATATAAACTTAAATAACTAACAATAATTTTAAATAATAAATTCAATAATCAATCCCCCTCTTGAATTTCATGTTCATCATTTGTCTTCAAGTTTTCTCATGGTTTATTTATAAGAATTTGTATAATGAGTGGACAATTGAGCTTAAAGCAATGGATGCACTAGCAAACCTTTTATTTCTTTTATTGTTCTTTCCAATTGTGTTATTATTATAGTAATAATATTTTACTAAATTTGGTGCAAGTGGCAGTGGTATTATATAACGCTTTCTTCAGTAGTAGTATGATCTTTACATCCATATACCATGTTTTAATGCATGCATAGTTTTGTTTGCAAATGCTTTCTTGAGCATATGAATTATCTATCTTTGATTGAGCTTGCCCATGTTGAGAATTCGTTCTGACTTTTGAAGAAATAAATAATGCAATTCTTAAAATTCAAATGGTAGGCACTTGAGCACACATCCATTGTTAATTTGTAGGATAAATTTTGCAATTCTTTGTCCAAATAGCGTTATTAAACAATTGACTCATTGGACTATAATTTTGCAAGTTGCATTCATGATTTACATGATTGGATGAAGAAGTAATCAAATGAATTTTGACTTTTTAGAAAATATTAGAAGCTATTTTGCACTTTGTCTCCAAATCAATAGCATATGATGCATTCATTTCTTGTTACTTTATTTTGTAATAGACTTTGTTGCACTTGATATCATATCTATTATTGAATTGAATAAAACTAACAACCATCTTAGTATTAGAGACATGGTGGTTAGGTGGTTTTATTTGAAATAATAGACATAAAGTATATATATGCTAAGTTTCTATTTCACTTGTTAATACATTTTTCTTTGATATTTTTAACCATGTTGTATTGATATAAATAACACTAAAATAAATTTGTAGCATCTTAGTATTGGAGATCATGGTGGTTAGGTGGTTTTGTTTGAAATAATAGACGTAAAGCAGATATGCTAAGTTTCTATCACTTGCATTTTAACACATTTTTCTTTGATATTTTTAACCATGTTGTATTGATTTAAATAACACTCAAATAAAATCATAATTTGTAGCATGGTGGATGTTGGAGAGAACGAAAGAGAATGGATTTTTAAATCAATAGACATCTTGAGTTTCGTTACAAAACAAAGTTTCAAGATGATGAACCCGAGATATTTCCTATCCAGCATATGTTTCTTTGGGTGCTTGATGTTATTAATAATTATCCAAATCATTAAGTTTTAGTTGTTTTTCAGTTCAAGATTTTATAATTAGTTTAGATGAAGCATTTAATGGTTCTCTGTTTTGTTTGTTGACTAGTAACAAAACCATCAAGTTTTGGAAGATAAATGATGGAATTTTTAAATCTTTTAAGATTTATGGACTTATCAATTACACTTCTTGAAGCATTTGAAAAGGACTCATGCAATAAAACTATAAAAAGTTGAGTTGAATTATTTTCGATGTACAATCTGCTTGCCATTCTTAAAAGTTTACATCACAAGAACAATAGATATGTTATATATGGAGACTAAGAGTGAAACTCCCTAAAGCAAGGGTAGCCAAAAAATGGAAAATGAGCCCTAGCCTTCCTTAAAATTTTTTCGGCTAAGATGAAGAATAAGACTGAGCAAAAGATTGCGGTTTTGAGGCAACATAATCAAGTATAATATATTTATTAAATATATTGTTTCTTTGATTCAATCTAGAATAGCAGAATTAGCTTGAAACAAGCTTGGAATGTGTATGGAGTGCTACTTCTTGCATGCCCTGGTGGGGAAATTGATGATCATTCAGATTTTGAAGTCAGAGAAGAAAGGACTCCAATAGTTTTTAGCTATTAATTGGTATGAGTACAATATGGAGTGACGTTTGGTAGTTGTTGTATTTCAACATGGACGGGTTTGCTGCAACTTAATTGCCTTTTAGGTGACTACGTATTTCAGCATGGACAGGTTTGCTACAACTTGAATGCCTTTTAGGTGACTATCATATAAATGCCTTTTAGGTGACTATCATACAACCTAAAATGCTTACTTTTTATTGACATTAGTCAACATGGAGTTTATACCAGGTTATGGAAGCCACAAAAGATTAGTGATGTTATGGAGGTATGTTGGTTGAGTTTTAAAAGTTTTTTTGTTACTCGTAAGTTCTGTAACTATGGCTTTCAACACATAAAACTAATGATGGTGTTTGAAGAGCTTTCTACATAATGCATTTCTTTACACTTCAAATCTTACATTTTGTTCATTCAATTACTTTATGGTAAACATAATACTCACTCATGTTACCACTTTTATGTCTTTTAAAAAGCTATTAAAGCATACAAAAAAACTACATATTAGTTTCTCTCATTTCTCTCATTCACCAGTAAGGATAATGTATAATACACTTTGTTCTTTTCCTTTGCTAATCTTTTAACATAACAATCATACTAGCTTAAAACATTAGACAATTATATGTTGTCAAAACAATTTTCAGCGAAAAGGTATTACATGGAGCATTTGTGTACATGCTAAAAGGCATTAGTTTAAATGTCGAACCTAAGTAGTTTTAAACTTGTCATTTGCATATTACATTGCATATGATAGTTTTCCATCAATCCTTCTTATGTCATTTGCATATTACATTGCATATGATAGTTTTCCATCAATCCTTCTTATAGTTTTCCACCAATCCTTCTTACATAACAACATAATTATATAACTTAAAATGTTAATTTGTGAATCTTATGGTGACAATTTTCCACCAATCTTCCTAAATATGCTTCTTTAGCAAATCCAAAAAATTTGAAGAACTTCTTCTATTAGGTAATTACAAATTTGTGCTAAACATTATTTGGTAATTGTAGTTTGCTTGCATTACATAATGAGTTACAACCATGCTATGACCTGAATTTCTTTTCTACAATGCCTAGTTTGATGTAAACATTTTTGTTGCGGTATGAAAACCTTGTGTGTGTGTGTGTGTGTGTATATATATATATAAAATCAATTGTTATTTACATAAAATTAATAAGTGGAACTTCTTTTTAAGATATTATAATTATTATGAGCCATTAGGGAATATATATGATATAATTGCATTGATGAAGTAATTAAGAATACTAACTATCTGTCTGATGTTTTGGAAGTTTTACGAAATGAAACTCTAGAAACAATATAAAAAAAGACGCTCCAATATCTAAAAAAAAAAAAAAAAAAGAAAGTGCAGTAAGCAATTTGACTTTTTGGTGTAGAATTTTTCCTGCACTAAAGTTATGTTTGGTATGATGTAATAAAATGCAATGTCATATAATCAAATAAAATTTTAGTTTAATAGTTATATTAAATTTGTATCTTATTACATTTCATTATAATTGATTATATCTTATCAAATGTAGTTCAACAGTTGTTTATGCATCTTTGTTCATTGCTTATGATACTTTTCTTTTTTGTAACAGCTGTGATACTTTTAGATATGTAATAAGATATAAACTTAAATAAATAACAACAACTTTTAATAACAAATTTAATAATCAATCTCAATGGTAAATTAATAAATTTTAATAATTAATCCAACTGGTGAATTTCATGTTCATCATTTATCTTAATATTTTCTCTTGTTTTCTTTATAGGAATTTGTATATTGAGTGGACCATTGAGCTTAAGGCAATGGTTGACCTTATTCATAACATGCACTAGTAAAGCTTTAATACTTGTGTGCTAAAGGTTTTCCAATCTTGAGTTTGCGTGCTAGAGGTTTTTTAGTCATGAGTTTCTTACTTTATAGCAATCCCTTATTATGTTTTTTTATGTCTATTATTTGTCTTTTGAATTCTATTGTTGTTATACTATCATATTTTACTAAATTTGGTGCATGTGGTAGCGAAATTACATATATCTCTCTTAGATGCATGCTATTAATTCAAAGACAAGAGTGCATCCTTTCTTCTTACTTTATTTTATAATGGCCTTTGTTGTAATTGATATGATATCTATTATCGAATTCAATAGAATTAACAACCATCTTGGTGCTGGAGATCATGATGGTTAGATGGCTTTATTTGAAATAATAGACAAAGTATATGCTAAGTTTCTATTTCACTTACATTTTTAGCACATTTTTCTTTGATTTTTTTTAACCATGTTGTATTGAAATAAATAACACTTAAAAAAAATCATAATATGTAGCATGGTTGACATAGGAGAGAACTAGAGAGAATGGATTTTTAAATCAATAGGCATCTTGAGTTTTGTTATAAAATTCAAAATCATGAACCTAAGATATTAATAGTTATCCAAATCATTTGTTTCAGTTGTTTTGCAGTTCAAGATTTTATAACTAGTTTAGATGGTGTCAGTCAATGGTTTTCTATTTTGTTTGTTCATTAATGATAAAGCCACCAAGTTTTGAAAGGTAAGTGATGGAATTTTTGAATCTTTTAAGATTTATGGATTTATCAAGGTCACTTCTTGAAGCATATGAAAAAGACTTGTGCAATAAAACTACAAAAAGTTGAGCTGAATTATTTTCAATGTAGAATTTGCTTGCCTTTCTTAAAATCTTTCATCATAAGAACAATAGATATGCTATATGGAGACTAGGAATGAAACTCTTAAAAGGAAAGATAGCCAAAAAAACAAAATGAGATCTAACATAATAATTTTAGTTCATGGGTGTTGCAAAAGAAAGTGTGATGGTAAACTATAATTAGTATATGGTCAAGAGTGAAGGGTTATTGGTAGGGTGTAGGAGTAAGGTTGGCATGCATCTTAGGTGCAAAATATTTTTACTAAGATGAAGGAGAGAAGGGGTTGTGTCGTAATTTAGCTTATAGCTTTAACTACTTAGTAAATGTAGTATATTGGGAATATTTTTTTTTTTATTGTTTTCCTTATTTAAAATTTTTCTAATGGTTTATAATAGGTAGGGCCTAATGTTGTGCAACCATAATAAGTACTCTGTCAAATTAACTTATTAGATTGATCAATTACTCTAATAAGTACTCCATCAAATTAACTTATTGGATTGATCAATTACCCTTGATAATTATTGTACTCTTACAGCTTGATAGGTTGTTTATGAGTATGCATGCATTGTGCTAAGTTCTTTGTCTTTGCTTCCACTAAAGGATGGATTTTTTTGTTCAATTTTGAACGTTAAAGGCTGTTTATATTTGAAATTTTTTAGAATTGATTTTTAAGCTTTATTTTGAACAAGAAGAAAGTTTACAATGGAATCAACTGCATCTTCTTCAATATTAACCCTAAAGATGTATTAGAATAAAACATGAAAGATGTTTTCATCTTTCTCATTTTAGTCCTACTTTTTATGGCTTTTACTAAATCATTGCTCAGGTTTTTTTTTTTTTAATTTTTGGCTCTTTTTCTATGCTATTCATATTCATGTTGGTCAAATTCTTGGAAAAGGCTAATTAGTTAAATTCAGGTACGTGATTCTATTTTATCATTCTTGACGTATTCCTTTTCACTTTTTTGGCTTTATCTTTGTTCATATCCATTAATCATTAGAGATTGCAACTGTACTTGTTTTGTTAAACTTACATTAATTAGATTAGTTGGTTTTTTTTGTTATCTATTAATTATCATATGTTAATTCTTTTACACGATTTTTTTGAAAAATGTGTTAAAGGTATGTTAATCCTAAGCCTTAAATGTAAAAGTTTCTTATTTTTTTTTCCAGAAAAGAAAAATCAAATGTTTTCATGAAGTCTTAATCATATAACATCCATATTTGTGAAATGTGTAGGTCATTTAATTTTGATCATCAGTTGCCAATTTGGTTATTTTTCTCAAAAATAATCTAACAAGTGCTTTCAAATCCATGGATCCAACCTTTTTAAGAATTTATAAAATCAGAGTTGTTACCTCATTTAGGGCTACGCATAAGCACATCAAGATTGCATGGGAACAATAATTTGTGTCATTGTTTAGTGGGAACAGGTTCTTGGCTGGCCAAAGCCTGTTGCAAGCTCTTATCAAGGTATGGTTTAGTTTCTTAATTGTCATTGTAATTTAGATAAAAAGGGAAATTATAGGTTTTATAAAGTCAAATCTACTTATTTTCTCGAGTAGCTTCGTAAGAAGGAAAAAAGAATAATATGTAATTATATTCACCTATATGCTTTTATGATTTGTGTGAACCCTAGATTTGTGAAGATATTTCTTAAGAGCTTGATCCTAATAAACCTAAATTAGCTAGATGACTTATAAAGATATTCTAGCCTAAACTATTTCATGCAACTCAAATCATTCATTTTTTATTTATTTATTTAGTTTCTTGATAGAAATCTATCTTTTCCTATATTTTCCATGGCTTTGAAGTCTTCAATGAGCTTCTTGAACCTAATTTTCTCGATTTGTGAAACCTTTTAAATAAGTTTTTCTAGTCATCAAGTACCTCCTTGAAGACGCTTTGTCCAAGATCAGTAAACCAAATTTTTGTGTTGATGCCCACTATAAGAATTCAAGCTACTATCATTTTTTTTAATCAAGGAAGCACTATTATATTTTTGGTAGGAATATTATGTATGTTTTATTATGCATATATAGACTCTTTATTTGTCGATGGATTAGTACCTTTAAGGGTTATTTATCCTCTCTGTTGCAACGGTTTGAAAATTGGTGAGCAACTTTTATCTACAATCATTCAGTAGGTTGTATGTAAATGATAATATATTGTAAATTGAGTTAAAACTATTTACATGACATTCACATCTGTTATGGCTTGCAAGGGTGCAAACTATCATTGACTTCGTTGTCTTCAAATGTTTGTCATTAATATTTTAAGTATGAATGTGTTTGTTTAGCATTTATTCAACTTATTGAAGTTAATCCTTCTTTTTTAGAGGTTCACTGCATATTTTGTTTCATATTAGTCTAGTATTTGTTCTCGTTTTATTTTGTTTTACACCTTTCCTGATTACATCATGAGGTGACAACTATTTTTCATCCCATAATTTATTATTGATTAAAATAAAAAATTTATCTGCCTAATTGTTTTGCATGCTTAATAGTTATCTTTTTTTTTTTTGAATGAAAACTAAATTATTTACTCATTTATTATGTTTTTATATGATTCCTCCTTTTTCTTAATGATGTTTATATGACATTGAATTCATGCTGCAAGCAAGCAATGATTAATGAGGTTCCTCTTAAAACTTATGAAATTGGGTTTTATAATAAAATCACTCTTTAATGAATGATTTATTGGATAACATTTGTACTTGCAAGATTATTCTTGCATGAAATCAATAATGTTGTCTACAACACTAGATGATAAGTGATTAATTTATTATCTCTTTATACATAAGAGTTATAGTCCTTTTATACTTAAGAGCTATAAAGGCCTTTTAGCACACACATACGCACACACAAAAAAGAAGAAACAAAACCCTTTTCTTCCAATTTGTAAATTTGTATAAGTGAGAATATTGTGTCATTTTTATAGATGCAATTTGACAAAATATTATCATGGATAAAAAAAAAGGCTTTAAATAGTATAATATTATCAAAGTGTCCTTAATTATTGGATATTAAGTTGTATGGGACAATGTAGTCAAACATAAGTGCTTCATGTGCTTAAGCACTTAGGCGAGGTGTAATTGGGCCCCACCACTTCATATATGATTGGTTATGCCTATTTTAAAAGGTGATAGGTTAGGTGTTTTTTTCTAAAAGAAAAGAAAAGTTGGCAACTGTTAAGTGTTACTTACAGTTGTACTGTAGAAAATTAGGGTAATAAAGGTTATTTAATGAATGGTTAATTAGGTAGCGTTACAAATGAGGAGAATGCAAAATATGACATGGTATTTGTAGATAATGATAGTGGTGGTTTAGCTTGGGGAGCTATTGCAAAAGCAGTCAGTGTTGAAGAACCAACTAGGAATACAAGAAGTCAAACCAAGTCGGTGAGGTCAAGTGCAAGTTCAAAAAGCTCAACTTCAATTCAAAGATGTTGAGGATGATTTAGATGATTATGAGAAGGATGTTGATGGATATGCATCTGACTTTGATGATCAAAGTGTGGAGGACTTAGGGTATAAGTTAGATAGTGACCTTTAGTTTTTAGGCTATTAATTTAATTTCATTAGCTTTGAATACTAGATTCCTACATAATTCCATAGGTTTTTCCTTTTAAAAAAAAATCGTTAGAGTTTTATTTTATCATGTGAAGTGACTTTTCAGAAGTTTTAATTGTTGTTAGATTATGAATTTATGATTTCTAGCTTTTAATATATTATATAATATTACTCATAAATTATTTAGAACTTATGCACCTTGCTTCATTTAGACAAACACTTTTTTTGCGTTTCGCACTCTAAGGCGATAGAAAGGTATATCATCTTGAGTGCGCATATCACTTTTGACTACATTGGTATGGAATTTCTTAGTTTGTTGTCATAATATGGGAAGTTTAAATATGGAGATGTTACTACAAACTCAATTAAACTCCAAACTTTTGAGAGAATATTCATGACTTATGTTGAATCTTTGACCTTTTTTTTTTCCCCCCTTTCTCTAATTAGCTCTTATTTTTTTTGTAGATTTTCTTATAACATATGGTTTATGCTAAGGAAATCGTAGCGGGTAGTTTTTAGTATCTATTAAAATATTACTTCACTTTCTTATTATTCTTGTTTTTTTTATATCTTCATCTCTCTTTTCTTTATTTATGGGAAGATGATTTACTATAGGCATCAAGTAATCACACTTTGGTGTTTTATTTGTTTTAAAACAAATATTTTCTTTATCATTGGAGGTTTGTTCATATATGATATTTCAGTATTCTTTGTTTTAATAAGCTTTTGGAGGCATGGTCTTTTTCTACTAGCATTTTGCCTAATAGAATATTGATAGATCATGTTAATGCACAGTAGAAAATGTCGAAAGAATAATAAATCTTAAAGATAGAAAGTAACATGCAATTCAAATGCAACTTTTGTTCTATCGATACCCTCTTTTTTTTCATTAGCAGGCTGCTTGAGTTCAACTTTTTAGATTTGATGATTTTTAGATAGTGTAATAATACACACACACACACACACACACACACACACATACACATGCATAGAATACAATTATGGCTATGACAAGCAACAATAGACTAACAAGTCTATAACAACGCCACTGCTCTCTCACTACTCTATACATGGAAAATTAATACCAAAGTTGATTTGTTTCTTAGGATGGTAGGAGAAGAATAATAGTAATCATGTTGGCTATTGGCAAGAAAAGGATAGAAACTCATGGTTTATTTTAAACAAAGGCAATTTCTTTTAAAGGTTTTTTTTTTGCCTGAATATACAAACTAGCTACTCTTTATATAGGAGAGGAGAGCATACCTAAGCTATAGAGGCAAAAGATTAGGACTTTCATCTTATGCAGACAGAGGTCAAGGTCAAGTTATGCAACAACAACCCTCATGTGTACTTTGTGGCAGGCAATATATGGGTGAATGTAGAAAATTGACTTGGGGGTGCTACTTTTGTGGGTCTCTTTATCATATGCTTAGAGATTGTCTTGAAAAATCTAGAATGTCAGAGAGAGGCAGAGGCAGAGGCAGAGCTACATCAGAGCCTAAAGTTGAAGTTTCAAAGGCAAGTGGAGTTGAAGTATCATTTGGTAGAGGCAGAGGCAGAGGTCGAACAACCACAATTGGCCAAGGTATGAGCATATTAGAAGGTCAGAGTTCTAGACCCCGACACAGGCTAGAGTATTTGCCATGACTAGGCAAGAAGCTGTTGCTGCTCCAGAAGTAATCACTGGTAAACTTTTTCGCCATGATTTAGAAGTCAATGCATTAATTGATCCTAGCTCCACACATTCATTCATTTCATTAAACATGACATCATAATTATGTAATAAGCATCAACCTTTAGGTTTTGATCTATATGTTAGTACTCCTTTGGGAGATGTGATGATTGTGGATAAGGTATGTCGTGATTGTGTGATTCACATTGATGACATTGAGTTGAATGCTGATCTAGTACTGTTGCCACTACGTGAATTTGATGTGATACTGGGTATGGATTTTTTGTTTAAATATCGTGTAATAGTGAATGGTTTTACTAAGGAAGTTATTTTGGAATCTCTAAATCATACAAAGGTTATGTTTCAATGGGAAAGGCAAATTGTACCTGCATGTCTAGTTTCTGCTATCAAGGCTTCTTGTATGATTAAAAGTGGTTGTGAGGCTTATTTGACATATTTGATAGACACAAGGTTAACAAATGAATTACTTGAAAATATTTTTGTGGTGGATGAGTTCCAGATGTGTTTCCAGTTGACTTACCTGGTTTGCCATCTGATAGGGAGATAAAATTCACAATTGAGTTAGTTCTAGGAACTGCATCGATATCCATACCACCTTATAGGATGGCTCCAGCTGAGTTGAGAGAATTAAAGGCCCAATTGCATAAACTACTTGAAAAGGGATTCATCAGACCTAGTGCATCACCATGGGGTGCTCCAGTATTATTTGTTAAAAAGAAAGATGGGATAATGCAACTATGTATTGATTACAGACAGTTAAATTGGGTCACTGTGAAGAACAAGTATCCTTTACCAAGGATAGATGATCTATTTGACCAGTTACTAGGAGCATTTTCTAAAATTGACCTAAAATAAGGATATTATCAGCTCAAAATTTCAAACTCAAATGTATCAAAAATAATTTTTTGAACCAGGTATAGGCATTATGAATTTTTGGTGATGCCGTTTAGTTTGACTAATGCACCAACAACGTTTATGGCTCTTATGAACAAAATGTTCCAACCTTACTTAGACAAATTTGTAATTGTGTTCATTAATGACATACTGGTGTATTTAAGGAGTAGAGAGGAACATAAACAATATTTAAGGATTGTGTTACAAATTTTGAGAGAAAAATAACTATTTGCTAAATTAAACAAGTTGGAGTTCTAGATTGACCATGTGGTATTTTTAGGACATATAGTTTCTGAAAAAGGCATAGAGGTGGATCCAAATAAAATTGAAGCAATAGTAAAATGAGAAACCCCAAAGAATGTTGCAGAAGTCTGAAGTTTCTTAGCACTAACTGGGTATTATCGTCAATTTTTTGAGAGATTTTCACTTATAGCTGCTTCTTTGACTAAGTTACTTCGAAAAAATGTACATTTTAGTTGTCTAAAGCATGTCAGGAAAGTTTTGATGAATTAAAAGATAGATTGACATCAGCTCCAGTGTTAGCCATTCCTACTGGTAATGGAGGATTTGTAGTATATAGTGATGCCTCTCATCAAGGTTTGGGATGTGTTCTGGTGCAGCATGGTAAGGTAATTGCATATGCATCTAGACAACTGAAACCTTATGAATTATCTTATCCGGTACATAACCTAGAACTTCTTGTTATTGTGTTTGCTTTGAAAATATGGAGACACTAATTGTATGGGGAAACTTTGCAAATATTTACTGATCACAAGAGTTTAAAGTATTTGATGAGCAAAAAAGAATTAAACATGAGATAGAGGCGGTGATTAGAACTGCAAAAGGATTATGATTGTACCATTGAGTATCACCCAAGAAAGGCAAATGTGGTTATTGATGCTTTGAGTAGGAAATCAAGAAGCAGTGTAGCTTATTTACACGTATTTCTATTGTCTGATTTAGTTCAATTATGAGCTATGAATATGGAACTAAACATACAAAAGAATTGGGTATTGATTGCTACTTTTCAAGTGAGACCAATGTTGCATAATTGAATTAAAGAAGCACATGGCAAGGATCTAAAGTTATATAGAATGATTGAAATGGTAAAACAAGGAAGACATGGTGATTTTGATATTCGAAATGATACCTTGATACTGGGTTCTTGTATTTGTGTGCCTAATGTTGACAACTTACAAAAAGAAATCCTAGAAAAAGCATATAATGCTCCATATGCCATGCATCCAAGAATGATGAAAATGTACAATACCCTGTGATCTCATTTTTGATGGCCTAAAATGAAGAAAGACGTAGCAGCCTATGTTTCAGCATGTTTGACTTGTCATCAGATCAAAATGGAAGATCAAGCACTAGCTGAAAAATCAAAACCATTGATGATTCCAATATGAAAATGGAAAAAAATAACCATGGACTTTGTGTATGGGTTACCAAGGACTTTGAAGAAGAATAATGCTATATGGGTGATCATTGATAGACAAACTAAGTCAGCTTACTTTTTGCCTATTCGATGGGGGTAGTTCACTTAAGCACTTAGCCAAGAAATATGTGGATGAAATTGTCAGATTACATAGTGTTCCAGTGTCCATTGTATCAGATAGAGATCCAAGATTTACATCTCGATTTTAGGTCAATTTGCAATAGACTTTAGATACAATGTTGAGTTTCAGCACTGCTTTTCATCCTCAAGCAGATGGGTAATCAGAAAGGACAATTCAGACACTTGAAGACATACTTCGAGCTTGTGTGATAGAGTTCAAAGGTGCATGGGATGAATATATTGCCTTGATTGAATTTGTTTATAATAACCATTATCATAGCAATATACAAATCACACTATATGAAGCACTATATAGAAGAAAATATTGAAGTCCAATCTATTGGGATGAAAAAGGGATGCGTGTTTTAGAAGGGCTAAAACTAATGCAAGATATATAGATAAGGTGAAGGTAATCAAGAGCAAACTAAAGCAGCACAAGACAGGCAAAAGAGTTATGCAGACCAACACATAAGATAAATGAAATATGAGGTGGGAGACAAAGTGTTCCTTTAAGTTTCACCATGGAAAGGAATAATTCGATTTGGCAAGAAGGGGAAACTGAGTCCTCGATACATAATCGGTCCATTGGCTTATAGGCTAGCACTACCACTAGAGATGGCTCAGATTCATGATGTATTTCATGTGAGTATGCTCAGGAAGTATCAGTCTGATCCTACACATATACTTAGAGATCCAGCGATCACAATTACAAATAATGTAAGTTACATTGAAGAACCAGTGGAAATCATCGGTTATAAGAGAAAACAATTACAAAATCGAGAAATCCCTTTAGTTAAGGTGTTATGGAGAAACCACTCATAAGAAGAGGTTACATAGGAAATCGAAGAGAACAAGAAATGACAATATCCATATTTATTTACAGGTATTGAATTTCGAGGACGAAATTCTTTATAATGACACTTGAACATATTCTTTATAATGACACTTGAAAAAAATGTAACATCCCTATCCACATTCATTGACATTATCATATAAACATATTCATTGCATAAATGATATGAAATCCCACATGAACATATTCATTAGATAAATAATCATTTAGACATGTGAATTGTAGAAGCACGACAATGACACTTGCATTGTTGCATTTGTAGTGTTTGTATAGTTGTATGACATATATGTAGTGTTTGTGTAGTTGCATGACAAATTGTTTTATGTTGTATGCTTGTTATAGCATCATAAATAATGGTGTTATAGAAATTAGGAGATGGATGAAGGTGCTTAAGGAGTGAAGAAGAAGGATTAAAAGATGAAAGTGAACTTTCAACCAATAGGAATGCAACACCATGATTTTGTCTTATTGCAATAGGCTCACAAGTGGAATTTTTTACCCTTTAAGATCATAATTAAGGGGTTAGACATGAGTTATAGTAGAAGAGAGAGAGAGCTAAGGAAGAAAGAAAGAAAGGAAGAAGAAGAAGAAGAAGGAGGAGAGGAAGAAGTGTGGGCTGCCTAGGAAAGAGTCTTAAGGTTTTCTAATTCTGGGACAATAAGTAAGTTAATTTATCTTCTTCTCAACTAAAATTAACCTCTCATGACATGTTAATCATGCATGGTTAGTGAGAATTATGGAGTAATTGAGGTAGAACTCTTGGATGGAAATTGAAATTCAAGAGAACAAGAGCTTATTGTGTTGGATTTTACTATTAAAGCAGGATTTTGTACCCATAATTTTATAACCCTAGAAGAGGAATTAAGGAAAGTACAAAACATGAAAGTTGTAGCTTTATATCTCACATAAATGCATATGAAACAGTTTTTCTTGATTTGGTGTGTGCGACTAGTTATGACTCCTTCATTAGGGCTGGTTCATAACCAATAAAGATTACCTCAGTCTTTCTATTTTCTTTTATTTTGATGGCCTTATGTTTTGATTTTGACAAAGTGTAAAGCACGGAATTTGTAGGGTTGTATCCTCTCTAAATACTTATAAAGCAGTTTTGATTGATTTATTTTGTGGAAAATAATATGGTTCATTGATTGGGACTGACCCTGCACCTAGATGAGACCTCACCTTTCTTTTTATTCTGTTTTCCAAGAATTTGATGACTATAGATTTAGAATTTAATGATAGTCCAAACTTGAAAGTTGTATATTTATGTCTGATCTACATAGTTATGAAATATTTTTACCAAATCTAGCATGGTTGTTGAGATATTGTCCCTTCATCATGACTATTTGTCAACATGATACAAACCTGCTCACTGTGAGATTAGTTCTTTGTTTTGGTGACCTTATACACTGAATTAGACAATGAGTAAAACATAAAAAAATGTTCCTTTATATGTTTTGTAACTTATGGGAGATTATTATTATAATTTGATTTGTACAATTTGAGATACACTCAAGAATGTAAGACCTACTCAGGCTGAGATGACATTACAATAGGAAAAATTTAAAAATTCACCACATTCTCTGTGTCTCTGTTATTGGCCTAAAATGAATATGTTATATAATTATGTGTCTAGTTTGTTTGAAAAGAAGAATCAAGTCATTTGGATAAGTATATCTAGAGTTATTGTTGTAAGAGTGTAGCAAGCTCAGACTGTCATATAAGAAAAATATGCATAAACACTAGGTCCACTTGCATGAATCATGCCATAGTTGCATACCAAGCATTCATAATCATTTTGATATACTTATAACGATGTATGTATCAAATGTTAAGATCTTAAAACTTTGAGGAAGCCCTAGAGAGAGAACCAAACCTACCATAAAGGTTGGTCACATCAATAGGTGAGTAAAAACAATAATTAGATTCTAATGTGTATATGTGTGATAATTTTATGATGTGATTATGTTCTATTACATGTATATGTGATTGAATTGTTCTTAATGATTACTTAGTATACCATTTGTGAATGAGCACTTGCACATAAAACTAAAAGGATGTTGTGACCCGCTAGTCAAACACTTGCAAATCACGTGGAAGATGGACCAATAGGTCCCATTGGCACATGTTATTAATCATATGGAAGATGGACCAATAGGTCCCATTGGCACATGTTATTGATCAATTGAATCACTTGTTATATGCTGGCCAACAAAAATCAAATGTCACTTGAATCACATGAATTCCCGGTAGTAGTGTTTGCCTTGCATGGTCACAACACAAAAATTAATCTATTACACCTGCACTTGCATAGTCAAATGTTATACTTGTAATGCATGTTGATGATATTTGATTGTTGGATGTGCAATAAGAATCTAACCTATTATTTTTATTCATTGAGTCGCGACTCATCAAATCTCAATTATATTTTTTAGATACCAAAGAATAGGGATTGAGACACTTTGGTGCGTAGGGTTTTGCATTGAGACAGATGGACCACAAGTCATCAGCTGAATTCCAACTCTTTCTCTCCTTGTGTCATGTACATACATTTAAATTGGAACTAGTTATGTCACTAGTGTTGACATTAGTTAACATATATGCACATTAAATACATGTTTGATTATGTAAGTATGATTAATAAAACCTTTATGCATATGTATTTTGGACAAGATTGCTATGAGTTTTGTAATGAAAATGGTCGTTACATTGGATCATTAGCTGATATATTTCTCCGAGAGATAGCTCATTGGCAAACTTTTCTCTTTATCTGATAATTTGGTATATGGATGAGGCTAATAACTCTGGGAGAGAAGCTATGAAAGCTCTTTTTAAATCAGAATTTGCCCATTCTTCTATGTAACAATACCTCATTGACATTGGTAATGAATATCTAAATCTTTCTTTAATAGAGAACAACACCTCATATTAAAGAATTCTTTTCGGATAATATCAGTAAAATCCTATGGCTTTCCAACGAACTCACTGTAAAGCATTCCCAAAAATTATGATGCTCCTGGACTTTGCACAAATCTTAATTTTGAATATTCATTATACGCCATGTACCAATCTTGCAGTCTTCTAGTTATTATAGATAAGAATTCTTCCAAGACTGTTCTTAAGATCGCTCCAGGCTTCTTCATCTGAGAGTTAATCCAAGCTTTGAATTCTTGGAATTTGTCTATGTAGAATTATAGGCTGATATTGTCTAGGGAAAACATTAGGGTCCTCCACTACTGCAAGGAGGTGGTCTATCCGGCATAGGAGGAGAAGTGTCCATGTTATAGCATTAGGAGGATCAACTGTATAAGAAGGGTTGGTAGTAGATTCCCCAGTTTGGGGCCTGCCATGAATTGAATTGGAACTTCCTCTTTTTCATCTTCTGTTGACTCATCACCTTCTTCTTTAAGAGAGTTTGGTTTAAAGGACTGAGAAGAGAATTCTTTAGTTTGAGATTTTACCATTAAGAAGGATGGGATAAAGGTGGTGGCTTTTTCCAAGTAGGAACGATTGGGTTTATCATTTGAGCTTCCGGTGATTTGTCCTTTTTCGGTAATGGTTTCTCAACAGATTCTATTGATGAAGTTGTATGCATGGAAGTGTCTTAGGTTTTTTTTGGCTTTCCTGATCTTAATTTTTTATGGAAGAGATCAACAAAGAGTCCAAGGTGTTCAAGCTCTGTGGTTGTTAGAGTATGAATTATGGGAGGTTTTAAGGCATAGGATGGAGATACAGATATTTTAAAGGGATCATGAAGGGTATGTTTTGGAAAAGATTGTTATGAAGCTTTGAAATCATTCTCAAACCTTTCCAGTTGATCTTTTAGCTTTTGGATCTCAATTGTCTTTCTTCTGATATCATCAGTTTAAACTCTCTGATTTACCAATTTCATCACCTCTTTGTGTTTCTCATCTATTTGAATTTGAAGTGTTATCAACAGCTCATAAACATACTTTTGTTGATCTAGAAGTATGTATCGATCTGTTGGACTTGCAATTAGACCTGGTCCACTTTGGATTCTATATTTTTAAGAATCTTATTTTGTGCTTGAGCATTATTTGACTGCTAATTCAGAATAGCCTCTACTGGAGTAATGCTTAAAGGTTAACCTTTTTGAATTTGATCCTATTGGATTTTTAATATTATCCATGGTCCGAATTTAGGTGTTGAGGTTAGTCTGGTCTAGCAAAGGTGAGAAATCATCATTAGAGAATGGTTATTAATATATACATATATGTGGTAATGGTTGAGTATAGAAAGGTGATGAAGTAGGCAAAAAAGGGATTTGATTCCTTCTTTATGAATTTGAGAGCTTGTTTGTAGCAAGGAATAGTTGTTTAGGTTCAAGTTCTATTTTGGGTTGAAAAGGTATAAAAGTGTCTAATGGTAGTTGGTATGTTTTCAGGCTTGGACCATAATTGACAAAATAATCACATTTTCCTAATGGTTGACCCAACGGGCCAACAAATAGGTCCCCATCTTTGAATCTTCTTCTTAGACTTTCATTAGAGCACCTTTTTTTTTTTCTTTTTTGCTTTCTTTGACTAGTCTTCAACATCTTTCTAGACATAAAGATAGTTTATGCACTTACATTCATCAAAGAAATAGTGTCCATCCCTTTCGAAAGGATATACTAGAGTTCTATTGGTTATAAAATGGACGATTGGCATACCAACTTATGGCTTATATAGAGTCATCATAAATTGTGTTGAGAATATTGTCGAATTGGTAGTTGCAGAGGATGATCTCTCAAACCTGGTTTTTACTATCCCATCAGTTCTTTTGTAATAGATTGGTTCAATGGACTGGATAGGTTGAGTATTCTCATGCATTTCATAACTAGTGACCCATTTGTCCAGGAGCAGCTAGAGTAGTTCATTTCTAGAGATCTATTTTGAGATTTGGATGCAGGTAGGAGCATTTTGTGTGTCAGCCACTATCAGTAACTCATCATTCTCATGAGGAAGAGAAAGATCTATTGCATGATTCTAAATTTTGTAGATTATCTAATAATGGAGAGTAGTCATCGTAGTTGTAGCGAATTGCAAAGCATGAGTGATCTATATTTAGACCTTTAATGCACTTAAGACATGATGATCTCTCAGAGATAGGTTGAAGTTAGGATAGAAAGTGAACATTACTAATCCAATGTTTAGAGACGTTTCCACAATCCCTATGATAGCATGTTAATATTCTAGGTACTTGTTGTCAAGTAAAGCAATCCTGACAAATACAGGCAAACCTTTCCACCCATGGTAGCTTACTGCTAACCTTATTACACCAAAATGGATGTGGGTATAACTCTGACTTATCCATTATTGTATAAACTCTGGAGGAATTTATAAGCAGATGAACTGTTCTTCTCCTATGGCTTGGATAGAACATTATTCAAAACTGAAAGACTGGACATACTCCTTAAAGGCTTTAGGAGATTGTCTTATAAGAGTTTTGATTGATCAGGTCCATGAATTTTTATTCTTTTGAAAGACATCATATAGGTTAAGGAAAGGGATATTGGTATCTTGTATTTTTTGGTTATTTTGTATGTAGCTTAGTTCATATAAAAAATCTATCTTAGAAGAAGAAGATCTTCTAAAGATAGGAGGTGGTAAACTATTAAAGGTACTGTAGGAGTGATTTTTGAAAAAGATGAAGCATTTGTAGAAGAAGTAGTTATAGTAAGTGGTGTTTCCATAATGGACTGAGTGCCTATAGCCTTCAATCATACATACTATTCACTTCATACAAAATGAACAAACACCATGGCTCTGATACCAATTCTACACATCCATGTATAGAATACTAAGAGGGCAGTGACGTTGTTATAGACTTATTAGTCTGTTGTTGCTTGTCGTAGGCATAACTGTATTCTATACATGTGTAAAATTGGTATAAGAGCTATGGTGTTCGTTCATTTTATAGGAGGTGAATAGTATGTATGATTGAAGGCTAGAGGCACTCAGTCCATTATGGAAACACCACTTACTGTCACTGCTCCTTCTATAAATACTTCATCTTCTTCACAAACCACTCATACAGTACCTGTAACAGTTACTATTTCACCACCACCTATCTTTAAAAGATCTTCTTCTTCTAAGATAGATTACTTATATGAACTAAGCTACATACCAGATAACTAAAAAAATATAAGACACCAATATCCCTTTCTTTAACCCAAATGATGCCTTTTAAAAGAATAAAAATTCATGGACCCGATCAATCAAAACTCTGATAAGACAATCTCCTAAAGCCAACAAGAAGTATGTCCATTCTTCCAGTTTTGATCAATGTTCTATCCAAGCCATATGAGAAGAATAGTTCATCTGCTAAGAAATTCTTCCAAAGTTCATGCAATAATGGATAAGTCAGGGTTATACCCATATCCATTTTGGATGCTATCATGGGAGGAAAGGTTTGTCTAAGAGATCCTCATGTCATAAGTGCATTAAAGGTCTAAATAAATCTAGTACTCAGCAAGTCGCTACACCTACAATAGTTACACTTGATTACCAAATGATTTGCAGAATTCAAAATCATGCAATAGATCTTTCTCTTCTTCATGAGAATGATGCATTGCTAATAGTGGCTGACACATAGAATGTTTCTACCTACATCCATATCCCAAGATAAATCTCTAGAAATGAACTACTCTAACTACTCCCAGAGAAATGGGTCACTAGTTATGAAAAATGCATGAGAATACTCAACCTGTCCAGTCTACTGAACCATTCTACTACAGAAGAACTGATGGGATAGTAGAAACTAGGTTTGAGAGATCATCCTCTTTGACCACTAATTCGACAATATTCTCAACACAATTCATGATGACCCTACTAAGAAGATGTTAAGGATCAGTCAAAGAAAGCAAGAAAGGAAAAAGAAAGGTGCTCTAAAGAAAGTCTAAGAAGAAGATTCGAAGATGGAGACCTATTTGTTGGCCTATTGGGACAACCATAAAGAAAATATGGTCCAAGCCCAAAAACATACCAGCCACCATTAGACATTTTTGTGCCTTCTCAATCCGAAATAGAACCTAAACCCAAAAAACCATTACCTTGCTACAAATAAGCTCTCAAATGGATAAAGAATGAATCAAATCCCTTTTTACCTACTCCATCACCTTTATATACTCAACCATTACCATAGATATGTATATACTAATAATCATTATGCAATGATAATTTTCCACCTTTCCCAGACCAGACTAATTAACCTCACACCCAAATTCAGACCGTGGCAAATATTAAAAATTCAACAAGATCAGATTCAAAAGGTCAACCTTTGAGCGTTACTTCAGTAGAAGTTGTTTTGAATTGGCAGTCAAATAATGCTTAAGCACAAAATAATATTCTTAAAAAAATAGAATCCAAGGTAGACTAGGTCTCATTGCAAGTCCAATATATCAAAAATACTTGTAGATCACCAAAAGGACGTTTACAAGCTGATGATAAGACTTCAAATTCAAATAGATGATAAACACAAAAAGGTGATGAAATTGATAGATAAGAGAGCTCATACTGATGATCTCAGGAGAAAGGCAACTGAGATCGAAAAGCTAAAAGATCAGTTGGAAAGGATTGAGAATGATTTCAAAGCTTCATAACAACCTTTTCCAAAACAAACAATTCATGATCCCTTTGAAATACGTGTACCTCCATCCTATAATTCATAATTCATACTTCAACAACCACAGAGCTTAAACGTCTTAAACTCTCTACTGATCTCTTCTATAAGAACTTAAGATCAGGAAAGTTTGTAATAAAACCTGAGCTAAAAAGAACCCAAGACAAGTCCATGCATACAACCTTACCAACATAATTTGTTGAAAAACCATTATCCAAAAAGGATAAACCATCAAAAGCTCAAATGATAAACCCAATCGTCTCCTACTTAGAAAAAGGCACCACCTTTGTCCCATCATTCTCAATGGTAAAATCTCAAACTAAAGAATTATCTTCTCAATCCTCTGAACCAGACACTCTTGAAGAAGAAAATGATGAGTCAACAAAAGATGAAGAGGAGAAAGTTCTAATGCATACAACTTCATCAACATAATCTAGAAACCATTACCCAAAAAGGATAAACCACCAAAAGCTCAAATGATAAACCCAATTTCTCCTACTTAGAAAAAACCACCACCTCTATCCCATCCTTCTCAATGGTAAAATCTAAAACTGAAGAATTCTCTTCTTAGTCCTCTGACCCAAACTCTTTTGAAGAAGAAAATGATGAGTTAATAGAAGATGAAGAGGAGGAAGTTCCAATTCAATTCATGACAGGGCCCTAAACTGCGGAATCTACTACCAACCTTCCTTACACAGTGGATCATCCTGATGATAACATGAACACTTCTCCTCGTTTGTCGGATAGACCACCTCCTTACAATAGTGGAGGACCCTAGTTTTCCCTGGACAACATCAGCCTAAAGTTCTATAAAGATAAATTCCAAGAATTCAGAGCATGGATTGACTCTCAGATGAAGAAGTCAGAAGCTGATACACACAAGTTGGATTGATCCTTACCCTTATACTAAACAATAATTGCCTAAAATCTATCAAACCAACTATTATAGTTTTGATCTTCAAATCCCAACTAGACATCTAGAAAACTTGTTCTAACAACCTAAGTTATAAAGATTCAAAGTTGTGTTAACTCAAACCCTAAATCAACCAAGCCAATTTAAGATTAGAATGAACAAGTTTTTGAAATTATTAAGCCTTCGCTCAATAATCTCACCAAGTCTACTCAAGAACTTAAGAAAAGAATTTAGTCTCACAAACAAATTGCTAACAATAATAATATTGATTGAATGAATCCATCTTGGTAGAATATGAGGGCCATTTATAGCCTACAATGCTTATTCCAAAACCAATTAGGATTTAGTTTACATTCCCTAACAGAATTCAATATTTTCTAATGTAATAAGGAAAAGACAATCCTAAACCAAATAAAAAAACTAAAGAAACATTATGCTTGGTCAATAAGATTAAACCAAGATACTTTCCTAACTAAAGAACAACTCCTCTTAAATAAAAAAGGAAAATGATTCAGCCTAATAAGGAAATCCTAATGGCATTAGAAAACATTGCCAACTAAGGAAATCTTGCAAGAATATTTGACTTTAGGCCTTATTTCTTTGTTTACAAGACTTGGGCTTCCTTTTACATGCCTTGGGCTTCTGTTTACATGCCTTGACCGAATTGGGTTATGCTTGGGTGCTCTCCATAAGTTAGGCTCCATTGTATTAAGTTAAGTGCTTCATTTGAAGAGTTTAAGCTCTCATCATCTTTTTAATTGGGCTTCACATATCCTTTGCTCTTCTTAGGCTAATCCAAAGCTAACTCATTATTACATGAATGCTCTAATTGCTTCCTTAAACTTCTTTAGGCTTCCCCTTATGATTGAGCCTTGAAGTTGAAGTGGATCCTTTGCTAACTTGCATTGGTTGTTTGCATCAGGAGTTGTCTTAAAAACAATCTTGGGAGAATTCTTAACTAAAATAATTGGAAGAATGCAAGACTGGTACATGGTGTGTGATGAATATTCAAAATTAAGATTGGTGCAAAGTCCAGGAGCATCACAATTTATGGGAATGCTTTACAGTGAGTTTGTTAGAAAACCACAAGATTTTATTGATATTACCCAAAAAAATTCTTTAATATGAGGTGTTGTTCTTTATTAAAGAAAGATTTAGATCTTCATTACAAAAGAATGTCAAAAAGGTATTATCAGTTAAGAGGATGGGCAAATCCTGATTTAAAACAAGCTTTCATAACTTCTCTCCCAGAGTTATTAGCCTCATCATGCACCAAATTATCAGATAAAGAGAAAAGTCAGTCAATGACCTATTTCTAGGAGAAATATATTAGCTAATAATCCACGGTCTTGAAAAACTTTGTGATCAGAGAAAGCTCATCCATCAGGTGTTAGATAAACATAAGAACCCCTCACTTAAGAAGTCATGTAAAAGGTCAGACCTACTTATTAAATGTAGCAATGATAAGAAAAGTTTGTTACTATCCTTAAAAAAAAAGAAGCACTATTTTAAAATAAAAAGGTTTAAGGGGGTAATCTGCAAGGAAAAAATGGAGATTCTTTAAAAAGAAGAAGTATAGGGGAAAAAGGATAAGAAAAGTTGTTAATGTCCTTAAAAAAAGAAGAAACACTGTTTTAAAATAAAAAGGTCTATAGGGTAATCTGCAAGGAAAAAATGGAGATTCTTTAAAAAGAAAAAGTATAAGGGAGAAACGAAGATAAATAGATGTTATCTGAAAGGAAAAAAAAGGCATTTTACAAAAAATTATCCAAATAAGTCCAAATAAGCGGCCAAAACGATAGAGCGGATACAAATCTCTACACCTGTGGACTTAGAAAATGCAGACATTGAATCCTTATTTTCCATAAAGGATGAAGCTTCAGCAGAAAAAGTCCTTGCTATCCAAGACTGTTCATCCTCAGATGAAGAATTTGATTATGGTGGACACATTCATTTGATGCCTCTCTGTAATGCTATGATTCCTTTCTCAAGTTATCCTATGGAGATTTCGAGATAGTTGGAGATTGAAGAAGTGCATCCAATTCCTCTGGCGTTTGTCCACATCTTGCTAGAGAAATTCTCAAAGCCCATTAAAGTAGTGGCCTTTATTGACACAAGAGCTCATCTTTCCATGTTCAACCCAAAAGTCCTTCCCTCAAAGTTTTAAAAGCCCCACAAAAAATATTTTAAGGCCACAAATGGAAAAATTTTTCATACAAGCCTAATAACAACCATTTAGTTCTTTACTAGTTGTCGAGTCCATACAAAACTTCTAGGGTCATCTTTGTCAGATAAGGATCTTGTAATTGGGTTTGACCTGTACTGGAAGTTATAAAAAATAAGAGTCCTACCCAAGGGCTTTACGTTCAAAAATTACTTTTAGCCCTATACCACAGTCAATTCATTATTCTAGGCCAAACACTTTTAGCCCAAATCTCCTCAGGCTTCTTTAATATCGACCAAGACCTTCAAGCTCATTGTCATGCTGAAAGCCATACAAAATTCCTAACCAAACATCCAAAACCTTTATGGACCAACTCGAACTTTGTCATTAGCCTAACTTTTAAAATGAATGAAGACATCAATCTAATAAAAGCAACTCACCCAGGAATGAGTCCTGAAGACTTGGCCCTAGCCTACTAAGAATATTCTCAGTTGCTGGCCCAAAAAATTATTGAACCCACCAATTTTGATTAGGTATGTCAGACATTTTATGTTAACAAAAGATCTGAGTAAAAAGAGACTTGTCATAGACTATCAGCCTTTAAACCATTTTTTAAAATATGATAAGTTTCCTCTCCCTAAGATTTATTCACTGTTTGTTCATCTTTCACAAGGAAAATACTTTTCCAAGTTTGATATGAAAGCAGGATTCTAGCAGCAAGGAATCAAACTTGAAGATTGTCTAAACATAACATTTTGTATTCCTAACAAACATTACTAGTGGATTGTCATGCCATTTGGTCTCAAAGTGGCTCCATCACTTTTCCAAAAGGTAATGATTAAGATCTACGAACCTATCCTTCATAGTGCCCTGATTTACATTGATGATATGTTGCTCTTTTCAAAGGATAAAGATTACCACCATATGATCATATCACAGTTCATGAAGCTGATAAAAAGCTTTCGTGTCATGTTGTCATCCATAAAAATGCAAGTGCCAAAAAAGGAAGTGGAGTTTCTTAGACTATCATGCCATTTGGTCTTAAAGTGGCTCCATCACTTTTCCAAAAGGCAATGATTAAGATCTACAGACCTATCCTTCACAGTGCCCTGATTTACATTGATGACGTACTGCTCTTTTCAAAGGACAAAGATTCCCGGCCATATGATCTTATCACAGTTCATTGAGCTGATAAAAACTTTTGGTCACCTCTACAGATTCCCTCAATAGGAAAAAAGAGTATTACAGATAGATGCTAATGACTATTATTGGGTTGCAGTACTTCTAGAGGAAAAGAATAATAAAAAATGAATCTTTGCATGTGCAAGTAGACGTTTCAAAGAATCAGAAATCCACTATTACTCCACCTTCAAAGAAATTTTGGCAGTCAAAAATGGAATTAAAAAATTTGAAGTTCATCTGATTGGACACTAATTCACAGTCCTTATGGATTGTTCATCTTTCCCAAAAATGTTAGAGTTCAAAGGAAGAAATATGCCACATTCCTAACTGCTTAGATGGAAAGATTGGTTCAGCAAGTATAATTTCAATGTCAAGCACATAAAAGGAGATATAAACCTTATCTCAGATTTCTTATTCAAACCACAATTAATCTCCTTAATCCACAAGGAAAAAACAATCCCTCTGATTTTAATGGCATCCTCTGCCTATTCATCCATACCTCTATAACCATATTTGAAAACAAGAGTTCCTTCTGAATTTCAACTTCCCATAACCTACTTAAAAATAATAAAGGTCGTAATGGAGCAACTATTTATTTATCAGTCTCTGCTTCTGAAAAATGTATGGTTCTATTTTCATGGACATCTTTGGGTTTCATCCAACGTATCATTTTTTGAAAGTCTATACCTTTTTAGACTTCTCCATTATTAATGAAGGATCATGGATATGGCTAGAAGAACTGCTAACTTTCCTAAGGTACTTTTGTCATCTATATACCATAGCAGTAGAGATACAACCATATCATTTCTAGCCCTATTTAACAAAAGTTCAAAATGGATCCAGGAAAAATCCTCACATGGTCACCTTCCTAGAGTGGTTCCAACCTCTAGATAGGTGGATCGAGTTTGCCAAGGCCAAGTATCAATACAGTGAACCACAAATGGCCTTTCATAAAATGTTAGTTTATACCCTCCATAGACCTTGCCTAATTGAACCTAAAGGTACCTCGCCAAAGCCCATGGTCTATTTCCACATCTATAAGGAGAATCAGTTCTCACTATAGGCTAATGTTTTGGCTAACCATGAGTAATTTAAGGACTTTCAAAGATTCATGTACGGACAAAATAAAACAATCCCTAAAATATTGCTCTCTTTGCTAGAAGATGCTCCTTAGTATACTCTGCCAACGGGATACCTCCAAAGTCTCTTGAATGACAGTAGTACATAGGGGTGAGTCATCAAAACAATACCTCCAAAATGATTTGACAGAAAAGGATTTTATCCCTGAACCAAATTCCCAGGACCCATATAAGCTGTATGACTATTATATGAAGCATGAGGCAAACAAAACTCCTAAAAATAAATACGTTGATAATGATGACTCTGACTACAGTAACATGAATTTGTCCCTATCTCATTAACCTATCCACAAATAAAGCATAAAGTAAAGTTAGTGTGATATGTTGTAAAATATGTAAGCTAGGTGTGATATGTAAAGATTGTAATAATTGTACTAAGTGTCAGTTAGTGCTTGGCCAGGCTAAATATGTCCAATTTAAGTCTACTCTCCTCTTCTATTTAAAGAGGAGCTAGTTTGTATTCAATGCAAAAAACCTTTGAAAGAAATTGCCTTTGTTTGAAATAAACCATGAGTTTCTAAACTTCTTTTGCCAATAACCAAGATGGTTACTATTATTCTTCTCCTACCATCCTAAGAAATAAATCAACTTTGGTATTAATTTTCCATGTATAGCTAAGAGAATAGTGGCGTTGTTATAGACTTGTTAATCTGTTGTTGCCCTTTAAAATACCTGTATCTCCATCTTATGCCTTAAAACCTCCCCATATTTCATACTCTAATAACCACAGAGCTTGAACATCTTGGACGAATGATCTCTTCCATAATAAATTAAGATTAGGAAAGTTTCCAATACTACCTTTGTTTGAAATAAACCATGAGTTTCTGTTAGATTAGAATGGCTAATCCTAAGTCTTGGACCTCTTTTGATCTTGACAAAGGAGATTGATCAATCGTAATGTTTCAATTGAGTGTTGTTTTACAGAATTAAGTTAAGATTTTAATTCGAAGTTGAAAGGATTGCATAATCTTCAAGAAGACAAAGTTCATCCAAATTCGTGGTCAGTGGTCTATAATTCTCGACCGCGATATAGTTCAAAGATAGGCTAAAACTCGACCAGACGGATTCGCGGGCATCATCGCTATTGCAATGCATCTAAAGATGGGAGTGTCAAAGTCACAAATGAATTCGCGATTTATGTCATGCCTCAGTTATGACCGCGACTTTCAAAGTGATTGAAGAGGGAACCAAGTCCACAATCATAGCATGACAAGTGTCTCAGGTATCTGTTGAAGAACAAAATTAGTGAGGGCAACATTTTAGGTAGCGACTGTTATTCAAAAAAAAAAAGATTGTCTTTTAAATAAAAGAATTCGAGTCCTGAGTTACGCCCTGTATAAAGAAGAATCGTGACCGCAACTTTTATGGGCAGTTAGACTGCAACAACTATATTTTCTTGATGGACCAATAAGGAGTTTCCATGTGAACTAGCCATTGACACAAACGAGGTTTTCTGCCGTAATTTTTGGCTCCCATATGAAAATTTGGATCTTGGGAAAGATATTTTTATTAATGATCTTGTAGGTGATTTTGAAAAATTGAAATTGGAAAGAGGTGAATCATCAAAAGAATCAATAAAGAAATGAGTCAAGCCAAGATCTACCCAAAGATTAGAGATTTTCCAAATATCACCCTAATCATTGATGATACCTCCAAGGGTGTAAGTACTAGATCACAACTTCATTTTTTAGATAATAATCTTGCATTTGTTTCTCAACTTGAGCCAAAATTAATTGATGAGACTCTTGATGATGAGAGTTGGGTGCTTGCTATACAAGAGGAACTCAACCAATTTAAGAGAAACAAGGTATGAGAACTTGTCCCTAGGCCTAAAGAACACTCCATTGTAGGATGCAAATGGGTGTTTAGGAACAAGTTAGATAAGCAAGGTCTTATCTCAAGGAATAAAGCTAGCTTGATTGCAAAGAGATACAACCAAAAGGAAGACATAGATTATGATGAGGCATTTGCCCCCGTTGCAAGATTAAAGGCCATTAGGATACTTTTAACTATTGCATGCCATATGAATTTTAAGCTTTTTCAAATGGATGTTAAAGTGCTTTTTTGAATGGAATCATTTAAGAGGAAGTTTATGTTGAACAACCTCCTGGTTTTGAGTCACATTATTTTCCAAATCATGTTTTTAAATTGAACAAAGTCTTATATGGATTGAAACAAGTTTCAAGAGCTTGGTATGAAAGGCTTAGTTCATTTCTCTTAAAAAATGATTTCAAAGAAGGAAAGGTGGACACCACACTATTTGTTAAAAAGCACAAGCATGATACACTAATTGTACAAATCTATATTGATGATATCATTTTGGTGCTACTAATGAGTCTCTTTGTGAGGATTTTACTAAATGTATGGCTAGAAAATTCGAGATGAGATGGGAGAGCTCAAGTTTTTTCTCGGTCTACATATCAAGCAAACCAAAGAATGGATCTTCATCAACCAAGCTAAGTACACAATTTACCCAAGAAGTTTGGAATGGATGGTTGCAAAGCAGCCAAAACTCCCATGAGTGGTATCATCAAGCTAGATAAAGATGAATTAGGTAATACAATAGATGAAAAGAGATATCGAGGTATGATCGGATCTCTGCTTCTAGGCCAGATATCATGCTTAATGTATGTATGTGTGTTAGGTTCCAATCCTCTCCTAGAGAGTCCCATTTAAATGTTGTTAAGAGAATTTTTAAGTATTTGCATGGCACAATTCACTTAGGGTTATGATATCCTATGGATTCATCCTTTAGTCTCATAGGATATTCAAATACGAATTATGTAGATAGTTTATTAGATAGAAAAAGCACTTATGAGACTTTCCAATTTATAGGAGAATGTTTAGTATCTTGGTTTAGCAAAAAGCAAGTGTCGGTTGCCTTCTCTACCACAGAAGCCGAGTATGTTGCTGCGGGTTTTTATTGCACCCAAGTTCTTTGAATGAAACAATAATTGAAGGATTTTGGCAAAGTGATTGATCACATTCCTATTAAATATGATAACACTATTGCTATTAATCTTTCTAAGAATCCCATCTAACACTCTAAGAGCAAACACATTGATAATAGACATTATTTTCTTAGAGATCATATGCAAAAGTGAGATGTTGTGTTAGAGTTTATTGACACAAATCATCAACTTGTTGATATTTTTACTAAACCTCTCAATGAATAAAGATTGAACTTCATTAAGAGAGAATTGGGAATGCTTGATGGAAGCTCCCTAAAGTGAAAATTTTGATCTTATGTATGATTGTTAAATGCGTTGTTTGTTAATTGTATGTCTTGTATTTTATGTGTGAAATATTCCAAGCGGATAACAATTTTAATTTTTTCAAAACTTATTTTTTTTCATTTTTATCCTTGATGACTCATAATTCGCAACTGCTATCTTATCTTCATTGTAGCGAATTACAAGTCTTAGTCACTTGACTGTTGAAAATCAAATTGTCGTCGTGAGAATCATGCTCCACGATGAATTTTGGTCAAGAATTCAAATTTTTTACTATTGTGGCACGTATTCTCGAGGAAAATTTATCTATTACTCGTAATTTCCAAAATTTGCAATCACGATTCATGAATTTGCAAACTTGAATTAGGGTAACCGTCTAGACATTTAAGTGATTTGATGGCCAACCATTTCTATCTCTTCATCAATGCATTTCTAGTTGTTTCTAGCTGTTTACAAAGACTTCAAATGGCTATAAATACCCCCTTCAACAATAACATCCTCACTTTTCTTCCAACATCAATACCTCTCTCTCAAAACTCTCTCAAATCACAAATCTCTTTATCTTTTGCAATGGCTCCTAAGAAGATTTTAAGGGCAGAAAAAGTCAAGGTTGTGGCTCAGCCATCTGCACCCCCTGCACTCCACTTAATGAAGGGCATCACCAAGGAGGAGAAAGAAAGGTACAAAATAAATTCTTCAAGATCATCCTCCCCAACAAGATTCCTTCTACCTTTCTATTGGAGACCTTGGGCATCAACGCAGAGATTCGTGTTTTCCTCTCCAACTTGGGCTGGAACAAGTTCATCTTTTAGGATGAACCCAATTACGAAGAAATTGTAAGGGAATTCATGTGCACGGTTTAACTAAGTTGTAAAGCCGATTCTCGAGCGGTGTCATACGAGTTAGTATTCTGGGCTTTGGCGATCCTTTTTATATTACTTTCGACCAACTTTCTTCTCTCTTCAATCTTCAAGTCAGAGAAAACATTCCCTCCATAATCTTCTCACTTGATGTCATTTACTCCAAATTTTGGTCGAAAATTTCCATTGAAACCAAACACGACCCGAGATCCTCCCTAGCTAAACACATTAAAACCCCTTTGGATATTCCATCGTATCATCACCTTTTTTACAAATGCTAGAGAGGTAATGGTAATGAGAAGGTATCACAAAAAGACTTGGCATTTTTTTCTGCCTTGTCAAAAATAAGTCTATTCAAATCGGACGGTATCTTGTGGATCAATTGATCCACATGAGTACCAAACCTAAAAGTCAATTCCTTTTGCCTTCACATATTATAGTCATATATCGCTTTGTAGGAGCACTTGATGAGGAAAATGAGAAATTCCTCACCAAGAAACTCCTTTCTTTACAAAACTTTCATGATCTCACTTACCTTATCAACACCAAAGCTATTCACCCGGACACTTATGCCTATACCCTAGGTGCCATTGGAGCTAAGAAAACGGAACAGACTAGCTATTGAAGAAGGAGCTCCATCCATCCCTCCTCAACCAAAGCCTAAGGCTAAACTCTACCTTGCAACCCATCAACAATAAGCTTGATAAGTTGATGAGGATGATGAAAAGGAGATTTATGTTCCTCTCTCATCTTTATAGTGATATGATCGATTTGCAAAAGAAGTTGGGAGTCCCTCCTTGCAATCTTTCGGACTTCACAAAGTTCGATGATACTCAAGAAGAAGAAGGCAATGATGACTTTTCTGGAGATGATTCTCCTACTTTCTAGTTTAGGATCTCTTTTGTATTTTCTTTTTTTTTTTTTTTTACAAAAAATGTGATCCCACACAACTTGTTTCTAAGTTTATATATATATAAAAAGTTATTTCTTTGCTGAAATGTTGTGTTATGTGTTTGTTTTACTTCATTTATTTATGCATTTGCTCTCTATGTTTACTTGCTTACTTATGCAATTGATCTTTTTCCCTTCTACGCTCTTTTTTATCTTGCCAAAGGGGGAGAGATATAATATAGAATGAATCAAAGGGGGAAAGAAAAATAAGAGCATTAGTTGAGGAGGAACATAGAATTTTGGTCTTAAAATCATACTTAGAAAATTTTCTCTAATTTCTAAGTATACACTTGTTGTACAATTCATCACTCCAACTTCACATTTCTATGTTATTTTTCCTTAAAATCAATCTAAGTTGTCAAAATCAAAAAGGAAAAAATTATTGGACTAGGATGGTTAATCCTAAGTCTCAGACGTCTTTTGATCTTGAAAAAGGAGATTGAACAATCCTAATATTTCAATTGAGTGTTGTTTTGCAGAATTAAGTTAAATTTCAATTAAAAGTTGGAAGGATTGCATAATCTTTAAGAAGGCAAAGTTCATCCAAATTTGCGGTCAATGGTCTATAATTCGCGACCGCAATATAGTTCAAAGATAAGGTGAAACTCGATCAAACGGATTCACGGGCATCATCCTTATCGCGACTCATCCAAGATGGGAGTGTCAAAGTCACAGACGAATTCACGGTTTGTGTGATGCCTCAGTCACGACCACGACTTTCAAAGTGATTAAAAAGCGAAACCAAGTCCACAATCATAGCATGACAAGTGTCTCAGGTATCTGTTAAAGAACAAATTTGCAAGGGCGACATTTTAGGTAACGACCGTTATTCAAAAAAAAGAAGATTGTCTTTCAAACAGAAGAATTCGCATCCTGAGTCGCGCCCTGTACAAAGAAGAATCGTGACCTTAACTTTTATGGGCAGTTAGACTGCAATGGCTATATTTTCCCTGATGGACCATTGAGGAGCTGCCACGTGGACTAGTTGTTAGACACAAACAGGGTTTTTCGCCATAAATTTTAACTCTCGTATGGAAATTTAGATTTTACGACCATGACTCCTGCCTAACATGCAATTAATGCAGGATCTGCTTTGCATGTCTTGGAGATTTGTTGAGCTTTAAAGTCTAACGTCTCTTTGATGGGTATGGGATATAAATACTCCATCAAACAGTAATAAATAAGACAGATAGAGAATTCATTACTTGTGTTAGAGCTCTCAAACTTTTGCTCTCAATTTTTTCTCTTCTTTATGAGATTGTAATTATTGGGTGTGAGCATTAAATACCAATTGTAAGAAAGGTTTTAGTGTAAGCCTGTGAAAACACTTAAGAGAGGTTTTAGTGTGATCCTTAGGAAACACTTGTAAGAGAGTGATTGTGTGAACCTTGAAAACATAAAGTGTAAAAGTTAGGTGTGAGCTTGGAAACACCATTCTGAGTTAGTGGAACACCCAATTGGGGAGTGGACGTAGAGTTGGTTATGCCTGCACCACTATAAATTCTTGTGTCTCTTTTCTACTCCTTCTTTACCCTCATTTTAATTTTTTTTATACACCAATTCAATCCCTCCTTCTTGGTGACTAGGGCCAATAGTTTCTAAACTTCTCTTGCCAATAGCTAACATGATTACCTATTATTCTTCTCATACCATCCTAAGAAACAAATCAACTTTGGTATCAAAATTTCATGTATAGAGTACTAAGAGGACAGTGACGCTGTTATATACTTGTCAATCTGTTGTTATTTGTCATAGTCGTAACTATATTATATGCATGTGTGTAATTATATATGTATTTGGTGGATATATATATATATATATATGCATTATTATACTATCATGAAACTTGTATTATTTAACTTTTTCACATAGAATTTATAATATATATTTAGTTTTAGAGAATTTAATTATACTGAGATTTATAATGTATATTTTAGTTTTTGTACACTTGTATCACTTAGTTTTCTTGTTGGTGAGATTTGTAATTTCCTTAGAATTTATTCATTGTGCATCAATTGTAATGGGTAGCGAATAAATAGTTTGATGAGTAACTTTATTTTTATTCATTCAAATATTTTAAAAATCAAGTTGCTTTTGTTGATTTTTAAGTGAAAATTTACCTACTTTTATTGCTTTTGTTTTACTAATTTATGATCAATTTTAAGACATATCACTTTAGTAATCCTATAGTATAACATGTAATCCTATTTTTCTCAAAGATTGTCTAAAATTGTAATATTTAATTTTCATAAATTTTGAATCAATTTATAGTAACTTTTATAGAATTTGTAGCTACTAAAGCTACCAAGGTGTGGCTAGTGATGGCAGATGGATGCTCCCGAAAGATAGCAGATAGATGCTTCTGTAATCTATAGGAGCACCCACCTCTCGTGTTGCTACCAGAGCCACCACTAGTCGCACTTCCTATAGCTACAGGAGCACCTCCCACTGTAGCTACCAGAGGGGTGGCTGATGGTGCTTTGGTAGTTCCATGAGATGGCTTTGATAGCTGCAGGAGAGGTAGTTTCACAAATCAATTGAAAATTAATAGTAAAATGATTTAAAATTAAAAAATATTGGAGATTAATTCACTTCAAAATGGAAGAAAAAATTAAAAACAAAAAATAATCATACCAATTCTATATAAGAAAATTAAAATATCACAAATCTATTCAAATTCTAAGAAATTAATATTACAAGTCTAACACAAATTCTTTAAGAAAACTAAATATTACAAATTTTGCATAAAGTCTATAAAAGAAATTAAGACACTCATGTTCCAGAATAGGAAATTATTATACGATCATATTATTATGATAAATTAATATAATGTTTATATTATTTATTTTTCAAATATTTAGTACAACATAATATTCAATGAAAAATTTTATTGTGAAATCCAACCTTCTTCATTTACTGTTTTATCTAGCCTATTGCAACAAATAGTAAAAAGTGTATCAAAATGTAAAGTGTTAGTATATTATCTAACTTAGAAACTTTTCCTTTTCTTTACACATGATCAAGTTTAATCAAGCTTTTCCTTGCATCATCAAATCCTTTGAAAATGGAATCTCTAAGTATAAACAATTATTTCAAAGTATAAAATTTTGCAAGGAAGTAAAAAAAACAACTTCAATTCTTTTTTATGCTTATTCAATTTTCAAAGAAATTGGTTTTTAATAAATGAAATTAAAGGATAAAGCTTTTCAGCCTAATGTTTATAGGAAAAAAATAAAATTAAGGGAGAATTAAATTATCAATATGAATTTTCAACGTATGAGCATCCCACAAGTGTAAAGAAGTCATTCACAAACTCATACAACGTTCACAAACTCATACAAGTTAGTATACTTAACTATCTATTTCTTAGTTAGTTTAATTTTGATTTGTTGTCCCATTTCTATGGTTTATAATAAATTCTTATAAATAATTTCTATTTGCTTCATAATAATTTGATAAATAAAATAAGAGCATCTCCATAGAATGCATAAGTTAGTAAAATGCAAGCTATATGACCTTCCAAAACACTTTATCTAAGAGCACAAACTAAAAGAACAAAATTTGAAAAAAAAAAAAAAAAAAAGAACTACACAAAAGAAAGCAAACCAAACTAACAAAGCCAAAAACAATGATCCTACAAATGTATTGTACAATGAATATCAATTTATAATATCATAAGAAGTAGCATACAAACACAGATTATAACAACTAAATGTTAGAATTCCATAATAATTGTAGTAAGAGAAACTATATCAATATTCAAGATTAGTGGAAAATATGGTGCCAACTCATTTGAATCCCACGGTGACATTGTAGCCCATATTACTTAAGAAATCTTTTTTTTTTTCATTAACAACTCATAAAAAAGGGGGAGAGAGTGCCATGAGCAAACATAAAATGGACATCTCAATAAGCAGTTATAAATAATGAGCAACCCTAAAACATAATCAAAGCAATCTAAACAAAACATATAACTTGATTAATTTTTTCTTTAAATGTAGCCAATTGTTTTAAATTTGAGATTACCTAAAAAAGCTACTTTACAACAAAGCTCAGTTCAATACTGATCAAGTTAAAGAAATTCAAGCATTTTTTTTTATTACCAAATAGAAAAACCTTCAAATAAATTGATCAATTAAAAAATCAACAATCACCAAAATAGCTACTTCACAGTTGAGATTATGTACCTTCTCATACTGTCGATAACTGATAAGCGAGATAATAAACAAAAGATTAAAAAAGAAAAATAAAGAAAAAATTAATAGTTTAAGAAAGCAAAAATAAAAACAAATGGGGAAAACTTGAACTTAATGGCTTATGTTTATGTTCGACATAACTGTTTGTCAAGAATGTCGAGCTATCCTCGATGGACGGTTGATACAAGGGTAATAGATCAAAAGTGAAGAAAATATTACATGAAAAGAGAAAGTTTGCTTAAAGATCAATTGCCAAAAAGAAAAAAAATATTTAATAAGATGATCTTACAAATATAAACATGCTTCAAAGAAAAAATTTTAATATTCCTAAAATTCTAGCAGTCTTCAAAATTTTTTAGATTAAAGATTTAAAGAGCTCTTAAGCTTTTAATTTCCTTTTTTTTTAACATTTTAACCATTTTCTCTAACTAAATCATGCTTATTGTAGAAAAATAGAAAATTAATAGAAAAAGTAAAACCAACCATTATTATAATAACAAAATGCATTGTTGTAGTAGCTTATTATGCCAAAAATGACAATAGTATCATGGTCTTCCATTCTTAATCGGCCATCAATTTGAATTCAAAATCATATAAAACATAAAAAGAATTGTCCATGTTGGATTTCGCATACTCAATGCATCTAAAGAAAAATGAAAAAAAAGCCTAAAATCTTTATTTGTAGTTTCTTGCTAAACCTTTTCAAATAGCTTAACCTTTGTTCCTTTCCCACATAAAATGAATACACTTGCAACATGGAAATTATGAAAACATTGCTCAACAATAAATAGATTTGGAACAATACGTTATCCAATAAGACTTTTTTACTATCTTTTGTATCTTGAAAATTTGAAAACAAAAATTCTCAACATGTGCAATGTTTGTTCAATTCAAAAACTCAAAACATGCCACATAATAGTTGATTTTTGAAAAATAATCATATCAATCACGATACTTGAGCTCTTGTCAAATTGGAAAGAAAAAAAAAAGACAATTTTTCTAGCAATCACAAATAAAAAGGAACATCCAAATGCTTAATTGATGATCCCTCTTCCATCTGAAGAAGTTAGGTTTAACCATAGAAATCTACGATGCAAACTAGATCACAATATCAAATCCATAAATCAAAGCCAACAATAATGACAAAACAAACCATTCTAGCTTGAGATGGTTGCATGTTTAACCATCTAATAATTAGATGAATACCCTCAAGACATTTCCCAAAAAAAATCATATAAAAGAATTAACACCTAATAATTAGATAACAAAAATGTACCAATTAATAGTCCCCAAACAATGATCAAGAGGAATGAACAAAGATAAAACTAACAGAAAATGAGAAGGAAAAAGACAAAAATGAGAAAATAGAATTACATACCTGAATTGAACTAATTAGTCCATACAATTTTCCAAGATTTTAATCAAAATGAATGGGAATAGCACAAAAGAAGAGCCAAGAATCAAATAAACCTGAGAAAAATGATTTAGCAAAAGAAATAAAAAAAAAAAAGTAGGACTATAATAAGCAAGAAAGGAAGTACCTTTTCATGAGTGATTATGATATATCTTTAGGGTTATTATTGAAGAAGATGAAGTTAATTCTATCTTAAAATTCATTTTTGTTCAAACCAATGATCAAAAATCAATTTTAAAAAATTTCAACTATAAAAAGGAATAAAATTTAATGCCCAAAATTAAACAAAAATAGATCCATTGAAAGGGAAGACAAAGAACTTAACCATAATTTATGTAGACTCATAAACAACCTACCAAGCTACATCAGCATAATAATTATCAAGGGATAATTATTAATCCAGTTGATGGACTACCTATTATGATCCTACAATATTATGCGGACCTCTCAAGAGACCGTTGGAGAAAAATTTTAAAATTATATATAAAAAAAAAAAGATAAAAACATCCCCAATCTATTACATAAACTATACAGTGAAAGATACGAGCTACATTATGACATATAATTCTCTAAAAATCAATGTAAAAAAACTAGCTACTATGTTGTTTGAGCTCCCCTCTTGCCACATATAATTGTAGCTATTAACATAAAATGAATAGCATAAGAATTGAAATCTTAGACATGCAGCTATTTAAAAAAAATTCAAACCACTACACAATTAGAAAGCATAAACTTTAGAAACAAAAATTGAAATTTGTAGAAAAAGAAATTTAAAATTTCATATTTTACAACATCACAACCAATTAAAAAAAAGAATAAGAAAAGTTAAAACTCTGCCTCGTGATTAGAAACACACATTTCATGTTTGATTATTTTAATAAATTTCAAATGTCATACAATTTGAAACCTCTCATACTGTGATTGAAAAGCACAAAATTTAGAAAAAAGAAACTTTAATTCTTCAAAAAAATCAAAATTTCAATTTTCACAATATAAAAAAAGCAAAATCTAAAAAAAAGCACCAATTAAAGTGGAAAGACAATGTTTATGTAGCAAAATATATACAAAAATGAGTAGATATTGAGTAGGTGAACAAATCAATATGGTGTGCATTTGTTGACAATAGTAGTAGTGAAGTGAGAAAGAGAGAGATAGAGATTTATAATCACTGTGATGAGAAGAAAGTGTAAAGAGATATTGAAATAGTATATCAGAGAGAGAAACTGATATTGTCTAGTAAAGAGAGAGAGAGAGAGAGAGAGAGCTATTCAAACATAATGGGGTGGGCAGACTCCAAAGAGCATTTGTTCTTAAAAGTAATCACATAAATGAACACCTATAGGCTCCTTCTTTCTACATATTTGCTAAGAATGAGAGTAGATGAGTCCTTATAAAAAAAATGCATACCTTGACAATTTGGCACAAAAAGTAGTCACCATCATGATTGTTAAACTCACTTTTTTCAACTTAGAATTAGCAGAGTCATTAACTTGTATTGCAAAATTGAATCATAAAATCCTAAAACTTTACAACATACATATATAGAAATATAAATAAGTTTGTATATAAATTGAATCTACATATGTAAGATTTTATAAGTTTAATACACATAAAAACTATATTAAAAAGATCATAAGATAACCTATTCATACAAGAGATTTAAGTTTATATCTTATATTAGAACTTTAGAATATATAAAAGAAATTAATTCAAATTCATCACACATTTAAGTTAACAATACAAAACATATAAATAAATATTAAACAAAATGTGTTAGATAATAGATCATAATCGAAAATAGTTTATACTGAATTCCAACAAAGGGTCTAAAAATCATAAAATCGTAAAAAAGTAAGTGTAAAAACGATTTTGCTGAGTTTAAAATGTTCAAATGTGATTTTACTTTAATTTTACATAACAACCGATTTTATATATGCATTAACTCGTTAGAGAGATTTTGACTCGTGAAATCATACGAATTAAAGCGCTAATTTAACAACCATGGTCACCTTACTGCTTCAATTGGTTTTGATTTAACCACATGAATCATACCTTGCAGCAAAATAATGACCAGCCAATACAAAAAGTACTCTCGGAAAAGTCTAAACTAACATAGAAAGGCCCTTTAAAGAATTTCTGAAAAGTAACCCGTCTTACATTTGCATCGCATAAGCATACATAAAAATATATGGCCAACAACAAGCAGTGACCAAGGCAAAAAAGATAGCCAAATTTGCCAAGCTTCCAACGCCACTTCAAGCAAAATGATTTGTAAATCACCATACTTTTGTACTTAAATCCTGCTTAGAAAGCATGGACATATCAAGCAAGATAAAGGACTAGGCAAACCAAAGATGATCGTTTCCTATTGAATACTTAAATGCTGTAGATTTTGTACACATTGCCATAAGTGGTCTAAAGAGTGGCTCATATATGCCCATTTCAATTATCACATCAACTGAAGCTCTAGAAAGGGAACCTAAAAGCAAGTTTTCCACAATCAATAATAAGAATCACAACATAGTTTTTAGAATCCTGCAACTCGTGATTCGGATTGTAGGATCCAATTTAATTCAGGCATCAAACAATTCAAATAAAGCATATGAATTGAAATTCACTAAGAGTATAAATAAGTCCTACAACTCACAAGTTGAAACTTACATAAGTAAATGTTTTCAAATAAAATCTAAAAGTGGAAAGTATGCATTATTATTTGACACAACAAGCAAAAATAAAAACATAATAATTAATCAATTATATACGATACATACATTATAGATGCAGAAATCCACATCAGCATTAGAAATAATCTTTCCTCACATTCAACAGCATGAGTCTCGTGCTTCTATATCGTCAAGATAGTTATATATGGCATAACAACATATTAAAGGTTTTATCTAATAAACAAATTTTACAAGGACAAAAATAAAAATCTTCACCTTAGAGTGGATTCATCCACGTCCACGTAATAGCAAGCTTAGCAAGGGATATGGTCGAATACACTTTCAAGAAGGTCCAGACACCAGATAACAACTCTTGCTATTTTACCTCAACAAATGGCTTCAATTGCAACCTGTAGGAATCCGGTGAGACAAGAAAGACTAATAGTATCTCATACACATAATTATGGAGACAAAGGGAGAGAAAACTGGCCAATATCATGGGAATAGTTCAGCCTACAATCAATAAAGGGGAATTCATTCCTCTGACAAGCACGCCAGCACTACAAACAATTCAATGACTGATTTTAAAGTTGTATGATGAGTTAAAAAATGCATTAACTAGAAAGGTCATACTACTTTTCATGCAAACCATATCGTTGAATTATGCATAACTTTTATTGCCACTTCTTTTAAGAGAATGATGTGACTCTTGTGATGTTGTTGTCTAATGTCATTTAAAAAAGAAAATAAAACAAAATCTTGCTTCTGGCTGAGAAACCCTCAATGTTAATTTTTTTTTTTGACTTTTTTTTATATTTTCTTCTTTTTTATATTTTCTTTGGCATACAAACTAAATTCTCAATTTTTTAGATGGATTTGAATAAAGCAATATACAGTAATCGAATTCTTTCAAGGCATATCAAGCACATCTTAACTGCATATATCAATTAAACTCAAATCATTGCTTGTTTTTGAAATTTAACTCAAAGGAAAATTAAACATAGAAATCCAATCCATTGGATATTTTTAAGATAATAACACAGATGGTGTATGCTAGGTTGTAGTTTAGAATAAATACTTCAAAATTTGGGAATGAGGGTGTAATGAACTTGGGGCAAGCATATGGGAGGAGCTGATCCTACATGGCAAATGCTTCATCATCATATCTTTGCATTTGAATCATCATTTCATCATATTAATCTCACAATTGAGAATTCACAATATCCTCAACACGCTTTACTTTGGGGCAAAATGAAAGACTACTAGGAAGGCATCATCACTTTATTCTTCTTCAGTATTGCTGAAGATTGTGGAATTTCTGATGATATTGCTTGGTCTTGTACATATACAACAAAATTTTATTTAACTCGTAAATAGCATCCACATACCTTGGAAAACATTAGGAAATTTTTATAAGCTCGTCAGATAAGATCAAACAATCGTGCAAAGAGATACATATCTATACAGATTAAAATAGAAAAACATTCAAAAATAAATAAATACCCAAGGAACTGAAAAAATGATGATAAATAATAAATAATTCCTTCTTAGGATGGGAGGGCATAGGACTCAAAGTTTAGACTTTAGAGTATATGGGGAAAAAGGTTTTTCTTATTGTTACTGATTCCCGTCTAATAGTATCTTCAAATTTCACAACATAAAGCAAAAAAACGAAAGAAAAAAGTATACCGGAAGTGAGTTATAGGAAGAGAAATGCATGTGACGCGAGAAGAGAGCCAGTAGGTGATGCAATCGAAATGGTCGGCATTTTCAAATCTTGTCGAAGTTGGTGGTAATGACGAAGTTAAAGAGAGAGCGATTGATCGACAGTGGTAGAGAAGAGAGAGCTATTCAACGGTCATATCCATGTGGCCCTTTTTAAAAATTAAACTGTAACTTTATATGTGTATTTTATATTCTTTCTAAAAAAATATGCGTGCTTTCTTTCAAAAACAAAAATATGTGCGCTTAATATATATAAATTATATAATATAAAGAAAAAATTGAATTTTTTGTACCTTATTATTGAATTATAAATTATAATAAATTATTGAATTATAAATTATATATTACTAAATTATATTTAATTATAATAACAAATATTAAATTTTAATATTATTTTAATTAGTGTCGAATGAATAAAATAATGCAGCGACCTCCACTCTTTGTAACAATACTTACGGGTGAGCAAATTACCGAGAAAACCGTCGAACCGAACCGAACCGAACCGATGATATTCGGTTTATACATAGTCATTAGTTCGGTTCGGTTAATAAAAATGTTACTTTTCGATTTTTTCGGTCGGTTTGGTTTTATACACTGAAAACCGCATGAAACTGAACCGACTGAAAACACAAACGCACCGTTTTGAAGTTAAAAAACCCTAAAAGCATGCACTCTGCATCTGCTGAATTCCATCTGCTGCATCTCCCTCTGGCGAAGCATCTCCCATCTCCCTCTCTCCCAAAGCATCTCCTATCTCCCTCTTTATCGAAGCATCTCCCATCTCCCTCTCTGCCTAAGCATCTCCCATCTCCCTCTTTGCCGAAAGCATCTCCCATCTCCTTCTCTACCGAAGCATCTCCCATCCCCCACTCTATCGAAACCATCTCTCTCTCTCTACGCCACTTGAAACCATCTCCCTCTCTGTGTCGTTCGAAACCATCTCCCTCATGTGTCGTTCGAAACCATCCAGCTTCGTTCGAAACCACTACACAATCTGAGCTCCTCTAGTGCCGTTCGAAACCACTACACAACCTAAGCTACTCCTACACTATTCGAACCCATCCAGCGTCGTTCGAACCCAAGACCCTCGTGTACTTGTTGTTGGCTTTACAAGGTTTATTTTAATGAAGATTATCATTTACTGAATCTTCAAATTTTGTAACTCAGTTTAATGATTTATTTTGTGATTTGAGTTCATTAATGGGGAGTTAATGTATAGAGTTTGTTGTGGAATGAAGATTTTTGTTGTGGTCACAAGGGTTAAAAGAAACATGTTGTGAAATAAAGATTTTTGTTGTCTGTTGTGAAGATATCTATTGTGGAATAAAGATTTTTGTTGTCTTATTGAAACATGCAAATAAAACTGATATTCTATCACTGCAACTGTGAATTGTGGTCACAAGTGTTTGCCGACAGTGTTATCCTTATGAAGATATCTGTTGTGGTTGCATACTTTTAAGGTTATCTGTTATTGTTGAAATGTGTTTGCCTTGTGAATTGTGGTTACTTTTAGGGCTATCTAACATTGTGAATCTGTTATCGCTGCAATGTCACAACAGACATACAACCATTAAAAGAATATAGCGACAACTTGTGATAACAGATATCTTATAGACATCAATTGTGACTCATAAGTGCTATCCTATATCAAATTGTTGCTTAATAAACAAAATTATCTGGATTGAAGCAGCATATTCTTATTCATGGAAATCTTGCTTGGGGAAAATATCTAATTTTTGCTGCTCTTAATAATATTACTGTTATTACTATTTTTGTAACAATTTTTGTTGCCCTTAATAATATTATTACTATTACATTTACAGATGAATAGGATAGTAGTGGAAATGAAAGCACACAAAAACGAGTCCCAACTCAAACTGAATCAAGTGTGGCGACTACAAAAGGAAAAAGGAAGAGAAAACAAAGTGAATCTAGATCAGTTGTGTGGGAGCATTTCACGAAGTTTATAAATGAAGAAGGCGACCAAAAATGTAAGTGCAACTACTGTGAGAGAGAGTATTATTGTGATCCTAAAGTAAATGGCACTTCATCATTGAAAAGTCATATGGCTGTATGTAAGAAAAAATAGCTTTCTAGTGTAGACTCAAAACAAAGTCAATTGAATTTTCAGCCTCCTATGAAAGGAGAAGGTAGTGCCATTTGGAAATTTGACCAAGAAGTCATTAGGAAAGCTTTAGCTTTTATGGTTGTTGTAAATGAATTACCTTTTAAGTTTGTTGAAGGTGAGGGGTTTATACACTTAATGGCTATTGCATGTCCTAGGTTTAAGATTCCATAAAGATGGACTATGTCTAGAGATTGTTATGACATTTACATGCAAGAAAAAACAAAATTCAAGAGCTTGTTTAAAAAGAAAAATCAAAGAGTATGCTTAACTACAGACACATGGACATCCTTGCAAAGAATCAATTATATGTGCCTTACGGCACATTATATTGATGATGATTGGAAATTGAATTAAAAAAATAATAAATTTTTGACCAATTTCCAATCATAGGGGTAGGGAGATTGGTAGGGAAATTGAAAGATGCTTGCTTGATTGGGGAATAACAGATGTTTATACCATTATTGTTGATAATGCATCCTCAAATGATGTTGCTGTCATGTTTTTAAGGGAAAAAATGGTCAATTGTAGTCATATCCTTTTAGGTGGGCAATACATTCAAATGAGATGCATTGCACACATTATCAATTTGATTGTAGTTGACGGATTGAAAGAAATTAGAGATTCGGTTAGGAAAGTAAGGGAGGCAGTTCGATATGTAAGGCAATCCCCAACTAGATTGAAAAAATTTAGGACATGCATTGAAGATGAGAACATCCAAAGTAAGAGTTTGTTGTGTTTAGATGTTTCAACTAGATGAAACTCTACATATTTAATGTTAGAAGTTGCATCTAAATTTGAGAAAACTTTTAATAGATTTGATCTTGAAGACCCTCAATTTAGGAATGAGCTTCAATTTGGTGATGGGAGTGATGGAATTCCAACAATTGATGATTGGAAACATGTTAGGAGGATGATGACATTTTTACAACATTTTTATGAGCTTACTTTGAGAATTGCAGGATCTTTATATGTCACTTGTAACACATTTTTATATGAGCTTTATATGATTAATCGATTGTTGAATGAATGGGCAAAGAGTGATGATATGAATTTGATGCAAATGGCATTAAGAATGAAGTTGAAATATGACAAATACTGGGGGGATCCAACAAAAATGAATCAATTGATTTATTTGCTATCATTCTTGATCCCAGATATAAGTTGAAATGGGTGCAATTTGTTTTATCTAAGATGTATGATGGGCAACGTGGTTTGGAATTGGGAAAGAAGGTAGGTGAGCTTTTATATTCCATTTTCGATGAATATAAAGGTCAAGTAGCACCTAATATTGCAAGTAAGAATGTTGAACATTTTGAAGATTTAAATGAGAATGAGGTGTTTGATCCTGTTTTGAAAGCAAAACTAGCCATTGAATCTGAAATTAAAAAATTCATATTTGATTTGTTGAGTGAGAGCATTAACAAATCAGAGGTGAACAAGTATTTAAGTGAAAAAATTGAGCATGATGTGCTTGATTTTGATATCTTGCTATGGTAGAAACAACACAGTCCTAGATTTCATGTTCTTTCACGCATTACTTGTGATATACTTGCAATTTTGATATCTATTGTTGCTTCAGAATCAACATTTAGTACTGGAGATCGAGTACTTGATTTATTTAGGAGTTCTTTGACTCCTAAAGTGGTTCAAGCGTTAATTTGTGCCTAATATTGGATTTGACACTCTCGACTCCCTATAAATGTTGAAGAAGATTTGGCTGAAGTTGAAAATTTTGAAAAATGTAATGTTTCTCTTAAATTATTGTATAGTTATTGATTTATGCTTTTTATTTGCTTATTTTATGTTAATTATTTTTCAAGGATTGCAAGCGATTGTTTTAGAGAATGTGGACTTGTGATTGCTATTGGCTTTGATTGGTTTCTTTTATTGAAGGTATTATAATTTATTCTCCTAGTTTGCTTCTCATTTGCTTATCATTTTTATCATGAAATCTTGACTTTTTTAATTTAAATTTATTACAGGTTTGAAGAGCTTCCACATGACCATTTTTGTATTACTAGGACTTTTGGTATGTGTTTTTTGAGTTGGTTGTGATCCCTATTCTAATGCAACTAAGTTAACGCATAAATACATAGCCACTCAACTCAACTCCTCTAGTTGGCCCTCAACTACTCAAATGTTGCTTTTTGTCAAATGCTAGAGATAAGATGGACATTGTTTAAGTGCCTTTCAAGTCATATGGACATTGTTAAATGCTTGTTCACTCTGATGCCAACTTTAATTTTTCCAATGAAATGTACTTTTTATGTAGTATTAAATATGTTTCTAGTTATTGTGCATTTTTTTTAAGAAAGGGTCATTGGGCATTTTATAGTGCCTTTATATGTTGCGAAATATTATCCCTTTTGCGATGGCATTCTCATAGGTTTTGTTTGGATTGAATATTAACATTGGCAGTGTCTATACTTTCGATTGTAATATTTTTAATTTTTGGTATTTGTGAGAGTATGACTATACTATTTTTATTTTTTTATTTAGTGTTGTTTTGTAATATTTACTTTCTAGATTGTAATGTTTGTTCTAATATTACTAATGATGTTTGGAACCAATAATTAAAGTGTTTTTTTATTTCATATGTGAAGAATTACTGAATTTTCGATTATTTCGGTTTTGTATGCCATTTTCGGTTTATTCGGTTCAGTTTAATCGGTTTTAATGATTTTTCGTTTTGGTTCGATTTTTATAGATATTTTCTCAATTATATCAGTTCGGTTAATATCAGTTTTAATGATTTTTCGGTTCGATTCAGTTAAAAAATCAGTTAATTCGGTTTAGTTCACATAAACCATTAAAACCGACCGAACCGCCCGAATGCACACCTCTAACAATACTAATATACGTGGTCTTCCCTCTTTACTATTTCTCTTTTTTAAAAAAAAAAAAAAGAAAAAAAAGTTTTTGTTCCTCTTTTCAGAAGAAACATTACATAAACTATTAATTTATATTTTTTCTTCATTTTATGCAAGTTTGCATAAATGACAATCACTTTCTTTTTTCTTTTTTTTTTTAACTGGAGTTCTTTTTCTTTTCAGAAAAGGGAACTCTATTAACTCAATCCAATAATTTTAGTATGATTTATTGAATAAATTATTTAATTAAATAATTTTTATTTAATGAAAAAATAAATAATTTTCATGTAATAAATATTATCTTAGAGTGAGGATTAAGTCAGACAGTTAACAGTTGCAAGAAGTGGAAGACATGAAAACAGTTACACAGATGAGTTAAGAAATAGGAAAAAAAAGTAGAGAACATAGTACCAAACTAAAGTAGAGAATATGAAGCACCAAACTAAAGTGGAGAACGTTCAAATAAGATGGTGTTCAAGTTACTCTTGGAGCTCTATTAAAGGAAAACACTCAACAATAAAGGGACAATCAATTCTCAACAACACTACAAACAACCAATTGCTCAATCAAGTTAATCAATCTTTCAACTATTGAAATTTTGTCAATCTCTCAATAACATTCTTGCTCATTTTTTTCTTTACGATCAGATTTTTCACTATTTTCATTCTAAAAAACATTCAGTAAATATTTGTTCTCATTACAATCATATCAAACATTCAATATAAAGCAATATTTTCAATTTTCCAAGTGTTCTCTCTTTAAATTCATTGTTGCAATCATTTATTACATTCAATTCATATTTAAGTCTTTGGTTTCTAATACGAATTCAAGCAAATTGCACTAAAAGAGCTTGGGAACTCAATTTTCATTTGATTTAGAAGTTAGGAAAGCACATTTAATTTGACAGTTTGTATATCTCACATACGTTACATGCCCAATTCTCAAATTTGTTGTTAAACATATATTTTTGGCATACTCAATGGGATTCGAACCCACAATTGCTTACTTTGTGATAAACATAATTTTTGGCATGCTTGGTGGGACCAATTCTATACAACACCAAAGACAATGAGTATTACAAGAAAAGATATCATTGCAGTGTCTCAGGATATCGAAGTCGTTGCTGAAGAAGCAGTCATGAAGGATTTGTTCCCCACATCGTGGAGTAGATTGAAAAGGAATCCAACACCTAAAGGCACACAACACCAAAAGGCGCAAATCACTCCAACATGTCCTGTTGTTGGAGAACAAGGTATGCCTTTGCCCTTTTTTATTGATGAAGATGATGCTAGAGTATTGTTGGAAGAATTCAAGGTGGAGTCTGAAACAACCTTTAAGCTCATGCATGAAGAGGCTCAGAAATTTGTCCTAGAGTGCCAAAGGAAGGTTGTAAAAAAGCAAGAGAAGTTGTTGCATGAAGTTGTCTCCATTATGACCGACCTGGCTAAAAAATGACATCTAACTTAACCTAGAGAAATCCTAAGAGCACAAACTACAACTCTACTCCTAGGCAAGAGAGACAAATCGATGGGGAGCTAGGGCCAATCCTTTAAGGTTTGTGGTAAAGTTATCAACTTACACCAACTTCAAGCTCCTCAAGCTGAGGAAAGATATTTGCCAGGATGGCAATGGAAATCAAAGAGTACCATACAATGGTCATTTCCATAGTTGGCTAATAACACATTATTAGCTATCTGTTACTACCAATCCTAATAACCAACTTCACTTATATGGAACTGTAAAAGGGCATCAAGGTGGGAACTTAGGAGTAATCCCTGAGGGAGAGTTAACCAAGTGGTAGAACTAATCCTATTTGTGCCTCAAGTTGACATAGAGGCAATGAGTAAAGTCATGTGAGAGCTCAGACAATGAGGAATGTTATGCACTTGGCCTTAGATAAGTTGGACAACCAAAGTTTCATAAACCATACCCAGATGTTGTGGATAGGGACAATCCCTATCTTAGGTGATACCGCATCCCTAACTTCACATTGTTTTTGGAGAAGATAGAAGTGTTGAAACAACTAATGAACCATAACGTTAAAAACAACCAATGAAATTTAGGAAAAAACCAAAGACATTTTCAATAATAGGATCAAATGAGTACCAAAACCAAAGATCAACATTTTAATAATGCTAAAAACAACTAGTGATCAACATAATTATAAAAACCAATGATCAACATTTTCAATAGAACCATAATGCTAAATACAACCACTGAAATTTAGAAATACTTGAAGCAAGATTTGAAATAAGTGATAGGATCAAAGGAATGCAAGTGTTGAATTTGATTTGGGAATTTAAGATGCATAACATAAAAAAGTCAAAAACAATGAAAGAGTATGACTTCTCAGTATTGTTAATAAAGTAAAACTTCTTGGTTCTAATTTTTCTAATTTTAGAATTCTTCAAAAAATTAAGCAAAAGTATTGTTATTACAATTCCAGAGAAATTTGAGGCTATAATTTCATCTTCAGAAAACCCAAAAGATCTATTAAGCATCATATAAGCATAAGTATTAAATGCACTGCAAGCTTAGAACAAAGAAGACTCATGAGGAAAGAAGGCTTTGTAGAAGGTGCTTTGTTAGCCAAATCTCAAAATTAACATGGTAAAAACAAGAACAACCTTTGCCTTTATTGGAAAAAAAACAACCATCCACTCAATAAGTGTTGGTGGAGGCCAAATGCAAAATGCAATAAGTGTGGTGAGAGGATTTGTAGGTCTCCACAACAACAAAATGAAGCAAAAGTTGTAATAGAACAACCTCAATATGAAGAGCTATTTGTAGTATCTTGCTTTGCCATTTCAAGCTCCATGGAAAGTTGGCTATTAGACAGTGGTCATACAAACTACATAACTAATGATCAATAACTATTTAAAGAACTTGACACAACCTTCTTTTGCAAAGTTAAAATAAAAAATGGAGCACATATAGTTGCATAAGGCAAAGGAACTATCACCATTAAAGGTTGTACAAGTTTGAAACTAATTTATGATATTTTATATGTTCTTGAAATTGATTGAAATTTGTTAAGTGTTTGACAATTACTGAAAAAGGGTTACAAAGTTTTATTTGAAGATAAAAATAAGAAATTATTAAGGTTCAAATGATATGTAAAAGTTTTGCCTTAAACTTGACAAAAGAAGAGAAAGTCACCTCTCAAAATTTGATAAAAGAAGAGAAAGTTGCCTCTCAATATGGAAAACAAACAAAATTATCCTCTTTGAAGAGCAAAGTATGGAGAGCATCATACAAGATGCAATCGACACATATAGATGTAGGAGGAGCTCTATCAGTAAGAAGATGCACATGTACCCATATTTATCCATCGAATTTCACACATAAAAAGCAATTTATGTTTATCAACAATTTTCATCCTCCTCCTCTCTTAAAGATATAGGTCAAAAAGATTCACAAAGATAAAAACATGGAGTATGTAGCTCCAAAAGCCAAGGAGGGGTCTTGAATTACTTGGCTTTAATTGAAGAAGTCAAATGTTAGTTTAAATTAAAAATCTTTTAAAATCATTTTGTTATGTTGATTTGATATTAATCAAATTGTAATAGATTTTCTACATTTTTAGTTATGTTTTTTTGCTATATAAACATTACTTAAATGCTTATTAAAATTACCTTAGATTCTTGAACTAAATATTCTTCATATTGTTTGCTTTTCTTACTTTTTTATTATTTAAAGTTACAACAATAAGTTTTTATTCCCATATAGAAAAAAGGTATTCTCCATTGCAGATACATGACCATAAGTCATTTTCCCACTTCCTCATTTCTGTGAGTTATACGACCTTATGAGAGGATAAAGAATTTAGCTTTAGGTATTTCAGATGAGGCCTTAAATCGCACCAGTTGTCTTTCTAAAAGATAAATTTATGCCATTTTTCTAACCCAAAACTTAATACCATCCACAATCAATCGATAAACAATGTCATTACAATTCGTAATTCTAAAAATATTGTCCCAAATACAAGATCTATTGTTAACACTTCCATCAGAGATAACTTAAGGAAACCCATGTTAGTTGATGATGACATATTTCCATAGAGAATTTTAATTACCTTAGAGTCTTCATAGCCATTTAAATAACAAAGCTTTATTTTTTGCTTCAATAGATTTGACTCTCAAACCACCGTGCATTTTGCTTTTTTCAATGATGTTCTATTATTTTTGTTTAAAAGCATAAAGGCATTTCTTAGAGAAGAAAAGCTTAAAGTAAGTTACTCTTTTTCTCGTTAAACATATTTAATAAAATGCCTATGAAAATAAGTATAAAAACTATAAATAGAATTTTGAAGGATTAATGTTTGTTACAGCCACTACAGAGTCTAATAAGTACCATGCTCTTATGTGCTCAACACTTATGATTTTGAATGATTAAGTAGTATTCAAATAACTAGATTAGTAGATGCACAGTATACGTATTGCATAAGAGTGTTATTTTGATAGATCATGAATGGTAGTACATTATTTCTGGTTTCTCTATGGTTTCATCTCATGCTTAGTTCCTTTTTCACTTTGCCCTCAGGCATTGTTTTATCTCTTTGGTTTCTCTTTATTTTGCCCAATGCTTATCACTTGGTTCTCTTTGTTTTTTCATCAAGCTTCTCTTTTGGTTCTTTTTGTTTTGTCCTCAAGCTTCTCTCTTGGTTCTCTTTATCTATCCACCTTCGTTTGAGAGTAAGAGAAAATTTGTCAACATTAATCTGTTATAAAAAAAAAAATCAAGAAACTATTGAAGACATTTCAAGAGTTTTAAAAATACCCAATTCAACCCCCCTCTTAGGTTATCATCCTCACTAAAAAACTAATAACATATTAAAATATAATTTAATGCTCTTGATGCCCTCATGGATGCATCAACATCATATTAATACCTTGAGCTAGTGCAAATAACATTACTTGTATTAATAATACAGGTGCAAATAAGGCAACTTGTTTTTTCATGACTTTAGCTCTTTTAATTTGACTTCCATTAGTAAATAAAACATCTTTGAAGCTTTGGTAGTGCCATTTGAAGCTAATAGCTCCATCATTCCTTAAAAGAGTAATGATAATAATTGAATTGTTGAGCATCAAGGGCTCAAAGTAGTGGGGTGATATTAGTAAAATCCCCTGAGAATACAAACTTTACACATTGGTATAATTCAAAATAGAATGGAGTCACCACTTAGTGTGACTGGGACTATGAATTCGTTTGTTGGGTATTTTTTTTGACAATGTATTAGGTTGAAAATAATGTCCACAAGGAGAATAAGTTAAAGATCTCCAAAGAGAATGAGAAGTTGGACTCCATTCTAGAAGTGCAAAAGAGTTCTTGCATAAAACATGGATTAGGATACATTGCATCCTATATTTATGAGAGCCAAAGATACTAGAACACTTAGTCCTTCAAAGGAGATTATTGTGCTTCATCACGTTTCACGAGAAGAGAATATGATATCATACGCCTTTACCACTGTAGTTTTCATTTAGGACTAGCTAAAGAAGATATCGATGAAGTCGTTATTTACACTCAAGTCAAAAAGTATCCTACTATATTGGTGAAAGAGTAATGCATACTACTTATAATAACTAATAATTAAACTACTTATTAGTTATTAGTTGTAAATTAGTAATAAGCATTAATAATATATTTAATTTAATAATTAATATGAAAATTATTATTTAATTTTTATTGAAATTACATCAACTGAGTAAGTAAGAAATTTAAAAATAAAAGTGTCTATTGTTAATAATTATTACTCAAAATAATTAATAATTAGACTATTAATTTATTATTTAATAGATTATTAAATATTAACAATATTTTATAATTTAACATTTAAGATGTAAGTTAATAGTTAATAGTTATTTTTTAAAAAATTATTACTTTTTTATTTTAGTCTTTGAATGACTAAAGTGAGAAATATAAAATTTATTTTATTTTATTCTTTAATGATTAAAAATAAAATTTAATTTTTAAGAAATTGAAATAATCAAATACTAAAACTCACATCAAATTGAATCTAACCGTCTTGAAAAAACAAACGAATCAAATTGAACTATATCAAATATATATAAAACTGAACTAAAAATTTGAAATAATACCGATTTTTCATTTTTAAAATCTCTAAAATTTCAATATAATTTCGAAAATTTATGAATCTCGACTTAGATTTAACCTACTCACCGCTATAATTTTTTATAGTTATTTATTGACATGTGGCAGTGCAATAATCCTTCATAACAAAAAGGATATTGCGGGCTTCATGAGATGATGCCTCCCCAAATATGATTGTATCCGCAAATGATAAGTGAGACAAGGCAGAATTATTACCTTTCAAGTTACCGAACAGAACAACAGCCTTAAGATTTTGGAATAGCATATTAAACATAAGAAAAAACAGATAACCACTTATATAGATGTCAAAATAGGAAAGTAATTGTCTGAAATTAAACATAAACTAATTCAGTAATTATATAATTAGTTATAATTAATTAAGTCTAAATAAAATAAATTAATTTTGTATGTTACATAATTAAATTTGAGTTTTTTAGATGTTGAAATTAAATTACTTTGAGATTAATTTTTCATTTACCCATATATAAATTTAAGTATATAAATATATCATTTTAAAGTTCTCGAAGATGAAAACACGAATCCATTTCAACATTTTACAAATGTAAAGTTTTTTTTTAGAATAATAGATTATATTTTTATTTATAAATAGTCTTAAAATATCTACAAAATAAAATAATCTTATAATCTAACATATCGGTATAAATTGATTCTCAATGCTATTTTCAAAAAATGAAGTTAATTTCACTCAAAATTGACATGACAATGCTACTTTATAGGAATTTTTAAATCATTTTTTACCAATTTGCTAGGACCACCGTCCATCTTATACCAAAAACAAAACAACAAAACAAAACAAGACTCGTCTAACTTAGAAGCAAATGAAAATGAAAACGCCTGTAAGAATCTTAGTACGTGACGTATTAATCACCTCGAGAAGTTCATTAAGATAATAAACAAGATAGGTCACATTTATAACAGGCCTAATGAAAAATTAAAGAGAAAAACTTCAACTTTTGTTTTTTTTTTTATTTTGATAATTTCATGTGCCAATTTTCTGATTTATACAATTCTATCACTAAATATCAGTAAGTCTTAATATTGAAATATGTCAAATTAGAAATATCTCTTTTTTTTTTTAATTTTAAAAGTTTGTATTAGACATATACCCAAAGATCTATATAGACACTTAGATATCGTATAGATATTTTAATAATCTCTATCCACACACACACATATATAACCGATAATCCTAACTAATTGAAATGAAATCCACATTCTATCTTTATTTTTCATGATTTATTATTCTGTATTCCATTAATATCTTTACATATTGTATCTCTTTTTTTTGGGAATATCATCTTAATAATTTCAGGTCCAATTTTATCTAAAATTTCAACTATAAATAAATTATATAAAAATTTAAAAATAAAATTTGTAATGAAATTATACCAATCATCAAAATTCATAATTTTTTTTGTATGTGCAAATATAGTCTGATAGTTAAAATGTATTTATAAAGAGTGAGGGTCTTTGATTCAATTTCCTCCATCCACTTTTATGATAAGAGTTATTAAAAAGAGAAGGTTAGCCTTCATTTTGTAATTTATAATGTTATTTGACCTATTGGCCCTCCTATGGATAAAAAAAATATATCATTAACCCCTTATAATAATAGGAAATATTGTCAACAATGACTTCAATTAAAGAGAATAAAGGACAATTTTTTTTAAAAAAATAACTATTTGTTTCACCATTTTATTATTGAGTGAATAAAATGATGAAGGTTCAAAAAAATTCAAATAAGCTGACAAAAAGAGAAGATTTGAATTTCAAATATGTTGTGTTTATTTTGCATGTAATCCTAAAACGTGGAAAGTGGGTTCCAGAATTTGCGTTAAATCAATTTTCTTACGACTACACCAGTCAACCCAGTGTCGGCGAGGGAGCAGGCTGGTCCACCTAGAGTCGGTGCTTGCTTCAAGTTTTACCCGCCAAACCGGTGTCGCACGAGCCAGCTACCGCAAATAAAGGAGCGGATGCAGGAAAGTTGTACGGTCGCTTGCTCACACGTGGAGGTAGCACCGACAATACATGAGTGGTACGTGGACATGCAAGCCTGCACATTTGGAGTGAAAATCTTTGCTCAGATTTGATCTTCTAAAATTGTTATTTTCACACCAATTTTTTTTAATTTTTTTAGGCTCAATCAACAAAAAAAAAAAATATTATGAATTTTAACATATTTTTCAAATATAATTTATATTTTATTTTTTAATAAAAATATTCAAATTTTATTTTTTTCAAATCTATCCACAAATCAATATTTAATTATTAAAAATAGATAAAAGATCATTTTAATATTCTAATTTTTTTTAAAAATTCAATTAAATCCAAAAAAGAAAATAACTAATAATTATGTAAAATTTGATTTCATTTGGTTTGATTCACTTTCAACATATAAAAATCTAACTAAATTGAATTGAATATATCTATTATAAGTAATTGAAATATAGTTTATTTAGATAAATACTTTATTATAAAATTATTAATTCATAATGTAAAGTGTAAACTTACAAAATCATAATTTTTTAAAATTAATATAATGATAAATAGTTATTAACTTTTTTATGTATATATTAAATAGCTAAAACTTATTTCTTACTAATAATCAAATCATCTCTTTATATTAATGAGTCATTTTTTATGAGAAAAATAAATTTACTAAAAATATATAATAGTTAAATGTTAAAACTTAAAAATAAAAGTAAATAAAAATATATAAAATGTTATTTAATTTTTTCTTTTTATATAAATAGTATCTTTTTCACTTTGTACAATGTCAACATTTTTATAATAATATAAAATTTAATAATTTTTTATAACATTTTTTACTATAAAAATTACTCTATTTTTGTTTTAAAAGTATATTATATAATATAAAAATTCAATCCAATTTAATTTTTTAAGACCTATTAATCTATTATGTTATATAAATATTTATTTTACTATAAAATTTAATTAATTTAGACTTAATCAATTATATAAAAAAATATTTTATCTAATTTTTCTATTAAATGAGAATTAAATATTTAATCATTGCACATTTGTACTACTTTTATCTTCTAGTTATATACCTTAATTTTATTTTTTATTTTTATTATTTGTATGATATGTACTTATTCATTTTATTCTCTTTAATTTATTATTATTTAAGATATTTTAAGTAATTTATTTACTTTAAAAAATAATTATTTTCTATCATTTATGTCCATAAAAATTAAATTTCTATAAATAAATAGACAACACTTAATAAAAAATTTTAATCTTAAATATATTATATATACTCAACTTTAAAAATTTTGTAAATCTATCACTAACTATATATGTATACTTATAAGATTAATTTATTTTTTAACTTTTTATATATTTGAATAAATTAATATATAACTATTTTATATTTTAATAAATTTATTTTCTTTAAAGAAATGACTCATTAATATAAAAAGATAATTTGATTATTTATAATAAATAAATTTTAGGTATTTAATATACACATAAAATAGATAACTATTTATCATTGCATTATATTGAAAAAAATTATGATTATTGAAGTTTTTAATTTTAAATTATGAATTAAGAATATTCTATAATAAAACTTCATAATAAAGTATTTAATTAAATAAATTATATTTCAATTACTAAGAATATATATATATATATATATATATATATATATATATATATATATATATATGTGTGTGTGTGTGTGTGTGTGTGTGTGTGTGTGTGTGTGTGTGTGTGTGTGTGTTTTCAATTCGATTTACTTAGATATCTATATATTTAAAGTGAATAAAATCACAGCAAATAAAATTTTATATAATTTTTAGTTATTTTTCCTATTGGTCTTGTTGAACTTTTTAAAAAGTTTAGGGATTAAAATGATCATTTATCCATTTTTAACAATACTTTAGGATAAATTTAAAAAGAAAATTGAAGTTTGAACATTTTTTTGTTAAAAAATAAAATATGAGATAAATCTGAAAAACACACTAAAGTTCAGAACATTTTTTATAATTATTTTTTAAAAAAAACAAAAAGAAAAACCATAGATATTTGC
>CATIWR010238081.1:0-23263 GCA_949677035.1 Omphalea diandra | reverse complement strand
GCATTAAATTTTCTTTTATGAAGAGTAGACTAAAATTGCATCCAGCTTACATTTCGAAGTTGATGTCTAGCAGTCTAATAAAGGTTGGGCCAGTATGTAATCAATTAGTATTTAAGTTTGTTTAGCTATATATACTTTGTTGTAAATAGTTACTATGTTGTGAAACAAGATACATAATGCCAAAAAAAAATTATAATTGAAATAAGGTATTTTAATGACAATGGATAGAAGGAGAGGATTTTAATGATGTCATGTCACTTTAGTATTCCATGTTTTATGAATAAGTTAATGCACCTACTTTAGGAATGATTAGTAAATTGGACGTCACATTTCATGTGTGTGCAAGTTGAAATTTTGTGCTCTATAATTCGTTTATCAACCCTTGGCATATCTTTATATGTTTAAGCATTTAATTAAACTTTCCTAAGTAGCTATTCAAACTTTCTTCACTCCTCTGATGTGACATTATTCACAATGAGTAAGAGCTTCGAATTTTCTTATGTGCTAAGGTTAAATGCAGTTGTATGCACAAAATTTATGGCAAATATGGTCATGAAATGATGTGTTATACACACTACCATTAGGAAACACATCACAAAAGTAAGCAAAATCATCATTCATTGCCTTAAACTTGGAGAGGAATGCAACATCTTCAAATAGATTAGAAATAAGAATATCAGTTGTAGCAAGAAAGTCAGATTCATCTAGTTGGTTGACTAGAGTTTCATCTGCTTGAGCCATTTCCTCTTCTTTGCCCTTTACTTCATTAGTTAGAACCCTAAGATCAACTTTCTATGAAGAATTTGCCTCTCTTCCATTCTTTGCACCATTAACAATCTTAACAACTTCCTTGAAACTCTATTACATTTTATCATCCCCTAGCTCAATCTTTATAAAATATGCCCAAAGTGTTGCACTTTTCATCATAATTGGCCCAGTTTCTGCCATATACCCTTGCATTTCTTCATTACCCAATTCCTCAATGAAGTTTAAAATTAGGCTATTGATGTCATCCAATTTTATCCCTGTGTAAACAACATAAGTGAACTTGCATGGCTCGATATATTCCTAATTTGGATCCACATAGTATGAATCATACCCCTTATTGGCATGATCTTCCCTCTTAGCCCAAAAACTTTAATCTAATGCATACTGCTTCCTTTGTTCATCATTGACCCTCTTCTTATCATTCCATGTCCATACAAACTGAGGTTCATACATAACTGTAAACTTAGTTGATTTTTGACCATCCTCTGTCCCTGTGATCTATTTCCCTTTCTTTTTTTTTTTTCTCTTATTCTACCCATCCTCCTCTTCTGATGAGTCCTAATAATTTTGATATCTTAATTCACCAACATTTTGTTGGAAAAACCTTCTCGAGTTCATCTATATCCTTGCCCGTTGACTCCTCATTCTCAGTCAACTCTTGCCCAACCTTCTTAGTGGCCTCCCTTTTTTTCATAAAGAATTCTAATAGTGGTCCTCATAAGTCTTTTACTTTTAGCTTTTACTATTTATCTCGATACCCCAGTCTTTTCCTTGTAGTATGAGTGGAGATTTTTGGAAACTCTTATATGCCAGTAGAATTTTTTTCCTTCCCCCTTTTTGAAGAAATTTCATGTTCTTCAGGATTCCCATCACCTTAGGATCAACCTATTTATCAATTACCCTAATAACTTGAAACCCTTAAAGATGTAGAACATCCACACTGAAGGTTGATACGATTTCACCAACCTCCCCACATATGTCATGATCTCTCATTGTAAGGAATCTAACTTTCTAATGAACAATGGAAGGCACACTACCCAATGAGTGATACCATGCTCTTCCCAATAAAAGTAAGAAGGTGATTAGGATGTCTAAGACTATAAATTCCACCATTGCCTACAATATGCGTATCTTGACCATGGTCTTTAAACACACTAACAACCAAGCTCATTTTATCACAATAAGCCTGAATGACACTATCAAAAGCCTCCAAATCTTTCTTAGACTATCCAAACTTGTGCAACAACTTCAATGGACAAATGTTAGTCCCAAACCCATCATCAGCCATCATACATGACATACGTCTCCCCTTTATCTCAACTTGAGTAAACAGAGCCAAGTTATGATATTTTCCTTCTAGTGGCAAATCCTTATATTATAAAGTTATTCTACCCTTATGAGTAACTAATGCAATGACATCCATCAAAATTGCTTCCTTTGTGATAATCAGACTCTGTAAAGCCTAAATCATAACCTTCTTATGTTCTTGAGAGGTGATAAGTAACTCTCTCATATTGATATGTGCTAACATTTGCTTTAACTATTTGATAATAGGATTGTTATCTTCCTTTTTTGTCATAATGAGTTCATTTATCTTCTTCTCAACTCTTATTTCTTTGCGGGCTTCTCTATTAAGGTAGTATTTCCAATCGCTAATTACATGGTTCACCTACTTCATTTCTTTCTCTTCATCACTCTTCTCACATAGTTAGACCATTTTTTTCTCTACTCTTCCTTTATTTCTTCATTAGAACTTTTTTAAGGATTAATAGTGCAAATAACTATAGCCTCCCTCGTTACCTCCTTGATAGTATCAATAACAACTTCTTTGAGAATCCCATAGTCTATCATAAATGTCCCTTGATTTAGAGGAAGAACATTACAATAGTTTGTAAAAAGGTTCCCTCATATGCTAGGCCTTCCAGGATTTAGTAGGATGATCATCTTGTTATCAATGAGATGTTAAATCCCTTGTATCAATTTGTAGGAACATCAGTGTTATGACTTGCTTCTTAATAAAAAACGTAGTAAGCATTGGCATCATACCCTTAGACAGCAGATTAAGAGGTGGTCTCGGTGCCAGAGGCTTTAACGCCCCCTTCTTCTCCAACCTCTTAAATTCCTTAAATAGAGGCATCCCCAAACTAATGAACTGTCTTAGAGCTTTTATTGCATTTACATCCACCATTTTGTTCCCCTAGGATTGAGGTTGAGAGCGGGCACTTCTTCTTCCCCCATACTACTTTCTTGACTTAAATTCCAACTCTTTAACTTGCAAACCTAGTTTTTGAAGGTCCTTAAAGTTCCTGACCAATATTCCTCTAATTTTGGTTATAATACTATCTAAAACCCCCTTGATGATCATACAAACTTGCTTTATTTCTATAGGCCTTGAGGTTGCCTCTAAAGCTATCTTCTTCCACCTCCTAATGTAGTTATTAAATCTTTCACTAATTTTCTATTTCAAAGACTCTAAGTCTTATAATGTAAACCCCATGTTCAAATTACAAGCATAATGCTTCTCAAAAGCTTCCATCAGTTCCATCAAATCTTCTTTGATAGTTTTTTATTGGTTGAAATGCCATGTATTTGTAGACCCTACTAATGAAAATTCAAAAAGTTATAACATAGTGTCCATTGGAACCCTGAACACCTTCATGACTAACACGTATGATTGGATATGGTTCTTTATATTCTAAACCCTAATAAACTTGAAGAGCTTGAGCATATAAAAATTAGCTAGTAGCTTATTGAGTTTCCAAGCCAATAATTCCTCAATGTCTACCTTCATTCTCTAAACCCTTAGCACCTAGAGACTTCTATATTTTCTCCAACTATTTGGTAAAGTCTTCAAACTAAGTGCTCTCCTTTTCACTTTCCACGATTTTGTCCAAAACTACAGTAGTACTCCCTACTTCCTTAACAAGCGTGTTCTTATAAAACTCTTTCATTGCAAATAAATCATCATCAATCACCATATGTTAGGGCTCTTTCATTGGTGTTTTCCCTTATTAATTATAATAGCAGAGGTCTCCCCATTTTTCACAATCTCATTGACGTGCTTTTTTGCTTCCTCAGTAATCCTCTCTTCCATCTTACGATTCAAGTTACCTATCATTTTTTCCAAGATCTCTAGTTTTATGGTTGGTGCCATGATTAGGTTAGAGACTTAGAGTCTTACTCTTTCTAGCAAATCGAATTCCCTTTCTCTTCCATAAAGGGTTTAGATGGAGCTATGATGGCTACAAGATAAGGGTTATCAGTATGATGTATGAATAGGTAATCGATGTATGTATACATTTTGCATAAGATCCTTCCAAACTTATTTGTCTCACACATGAGGTCTAGTGGCTTTTTCCTTAGTGTGGTCTCATTCTTATATCATTTTGAGGCAAATAATGTGTGTGGTTGCCTCAAATAGGGAAGAGTTCAAACCTCAAAATAACATGTACCTAAAGGCACTAAAAGGAATAACTATTTACTTTCCTTGAAGAAAATGCATAAGTAAGGAAAGAGATCCCTTTAAGGAAAAAGAGATGTACACAAAAAGTATTTACATTGCAGAAAAGGGGGAATACATAAGTATTTACATTTAGGGGATAGTTACATCAAAAGGGGTGTGGTTACATTTATGCTTACATTAGAGATACCTAAAGTGTGGTTACATTTATGCTTACATTAGAGATACCTAACCATGTTCTTCGAGGACTTTCACTCTCCTTTAAAGAAGAAATACAAACAAGAGGAGTGACATAGTCTAAGGTGCTATTGGCTCCTACATGTGCCTAATGGATAAAAGGATTTATTACTGTTGATAACTCCTATAAGCTTGGGGCTGGTTATTGTGATCCCCCATTTGATATACCCGAAGGTACTAGGTTTATGAGTGATGAATCCTCCTTATAATCTCCTAAGCCTGAATAGAGCTTAAGTCTCAAGTTTAGAGATCCATCAATTTGTCTAAGTGCAACCTAATGCTCATGGTGAAGTGTGAAGACTATATGAATGCAATGGTCTTAATCAATAACAAGCTTAAAATATTAAGAGTGAACTAGAGATTAAACATTAAATCAATTTCAAGTCCTTAGTAGAGTTGTCATTATGAGTGCTTCTGTTTCATAGTTTTGGGGTTATGCATGAATAAGTGGAATCTTGCTTGTGACTCTATCTTTTTATCAAGCAATAGGGATCGAAAAGATGGAGGTCCTTATATTGGTAATGACCTTGAGACATGGCATACAAATGGACTAGTGGGGGGTCCATTTTAAGCTTTGCATTATGTCAAAGCTCACAGTCCAAATGGTGGTCATCGAGTGACCAAAATGAGATAATACGTCGGTATTATCCTTAAAAAATGTAGAGTCACCACCCACTTTGGTTGGGATATGAATCTGGGGAAGGCAAAATCTGAAGCTAATCTATGTCAACTAGAAGAGGCCTATTTCATCTTCATCCCATTAGAGATTGGGTTTAGAAATTGGGTACAGCTTGAAGAAGAGGTTAAACATTAACAAACCACTTGGACATCAGGATCTGGCCTTCAGGCACTTTTTGTTCACTTTTAATATGTTAACTAAATTATTGGTTAGTCCAATTAATGGTCTTAAATGTACATTCTAGCGTAATCAAACCAATCAAATAATTCTATTAATCTATAGGGGTCATACATCATGGTATAAGGTTCGTCATGCATATCCATACTTTCACTCAAGCATAATCATCTCAAAGGGGAAGGGGTCACGCATCATGGCATAGAGGTTTAGTATGCATTATCATCCATCCATTTAAGCATAATCATTCATAATAATGTAGGATGATAATCAAGAACAAACTCATGGTCTAACTCAAGTAAGAACACCTATACCCAAAGTAAGATAACAAGTTAGTGACTAACTAGAGGAAAGTAGATAATGAAACAAAAGGAAGGCAAATAAAGTCCATAATAATCACCTTACCACATCTCCAAAATTAAGGTACCAAAGCATGCATCTAAGTCCCTAATATCACATCCCGTACCACATGGACAACATAAAATATTCAAACACAACTATATGCATCATGAAAAGCAATAATCATAAGCATGGAATGCAAAGCCTAACAAATGATCTTTATTGGCCTAAAGCTAGATCATCATGAAAGGATCTTAAGATTGATGAATCCTCCCCTTATGTAGTGCATTTAGTGTTAGGCATCCATATGTGTGGCTAACCATGATGGGGGTTAGTATGCAACTTAAAGAAAAGAAAGAAGTGAAAGGCCTAGGCACTACCCAACTACAAAAAGGACTCTTAAGGTCATTAGGACCTTAAATTATGCACTTGGTCATTGTACTAAATGATCAAAATAAAATCAAAACTATCACTAAACCAAAAGTAAAATAACATAGAGCATTACATAAAAAGGGGTTGTAAAATCACTTCAAAACCATACCAAGGTCCCATACGAAAAATTTGAAGGGAGAAGCAAGTAAACTTTACAAAATTGTCTACTATGCAAACTGAGCTATTCTACCCCTATTTTATGTATTTTAAAAATAGAAGAGGAAAAGAAAAGAAAGAGGAAGATGGGGGATATGGGAGTCCTAAATGTCTTAGTTGATGAGTAACTGCCCTCAGAGGCACACCATGAGTTTAATATCCTTCAAAATGCTTATGGAATGCATATTGATTAAAAGAAAAACCTGGTTCTACCCTGGAATGAGTTTGGAGTTAACACTTATATATTAAAGGTGTGTTTGTGAGTAAATTTTGGAAGAGTATTATTAAGGTTGCCTAATGACAGGGAATTTTTTGCTGTATATTTTTAGGTTAGGTAAGTTTTTATGGTATTTTTATTCTTTAATAAATTAATTTTCTATTTCTTTTATGTTCACATAGGAAATTGTCATAAAAGGAGCTAAATTACAGTTTTCAGCAGTGTTGCATGGGTTGTTGCGTGGCCCATGTGTTGCACCATGTGGAGATGCATAGTTGACTAGCTAATGGAGTTGAATCATGGAAGCAGTTAAGTGTGTGGGTTGTTGCATGAATATGCACCAAGTCATGCAAGGCATCATATCTAGTTTTTAAAATACAACTTATGGGATGTTTTTAAAGGATTTTTGACCTATTTGGATATAGATTCATGGATGGAGAAAAAAAAATAGATTTTTAGGAGAGAAAAGTGGATCCAAGATCAGTACCAAATAAAAAGAAGATTTTGTGCAACTTAAAGAATATATTATCTTTTAAGGTTTTCATTGTTTTTGTTTATTAAGACTCTTCTATTGAAAATTCTTTTATTAAATTCGATGGATTATTTCTTATTTATTTATTTTTTCTTCTTTTTGGATGAACTACTTCTTTAATTCTAAGGATTAGGGTGAATGTCTAATATTTATTTCATGAAGTTATGACGTGATTTTCCTTCATTTATGTTGGGTGTTTGGATTTAATATGTTTGAGTTTAATTGATCTTATATGTATGAGCAGCTTATGTGTAATATTTAAGATTCTAGACAATGGACCAAGAGTGCAAGTTTAGGGTTATTTCTAACATATTAAATTAGGAGATTGATACCATAAGAGTAGGGTTGACTTTTATAGATATTTAAGGATTATTGATGAAGTCTGATGCATTGTTATTGAATTTTGTGACCACGAGAGTATAAATAATTTCAATAATAATAGACACGATTTTGCTTGAGAGAGATTATTGGGTAAATTAGGAAAATCCATTTTCAAGCACAACCCAATCTCAATTAAAATAATTCTCTTGATATATTTATGGAATGACATTATGGTGTATCCGAATTCCCTATAAATAATTATCATATAAAATTTATTTTTATTTAATTTCAATTTTGTTTAATTATTTTACAATTTCATTTTTTATTTATTATTCTCTTATTATTTTAATTGCTAGATAATAGAAAAATTAAGACTTGATTAGTACTTGTGTGAAACAATGCTTATGGGAACGATCTCTACTTATCATTGTATTACTTAAGTGATTTGTGCACTTGCAAGGGGTACATACGAAACAATTTTTTGGTGTCATTGTTGGGGATTGATTTTTCATAATATCAATTCCACTTAAGATTTTCTATTATTCTAGTGTTTAAATTTTGCATCTTTAATTTTTGTGCATTTAATTGTGTTTTGTTTCTTTTGATAGGTGAAGCACTTGGAATTTGCTTAAGGCTATAATGGATAAAGAAAGAAGACCAAAAATATTGTGAGAATTTTCTATGCCATAAAACCAAGAGGCTCAATCTAGCATTTTGAAACCCACTGTTGCAACTAGTAATTTTAAGATTAAATTGATAATTATTCAAATGGTGTAATAAAACATGTTTATAGGTAAAGTTACTGAAGACCCGAATGCTCACATCTCTAATTTGTTGGAAATATATGTAACTTTTAAGACCAATGAGTGACCAATGATGTTATCAGATTATCATTGTTCCCTTTTTTCTTTGACATATAAGGCAAAAAGATGGTTAAACTCAAAGGCACCCATTCCATTTGTTATTTGGGATGACCATTATAGAGCTTTCTTAGCAAAATATTTTCCACCATGCAAGACTACATAGATGAGGCAAGTAATTGCAAGCTTTTAGCAGGAGCCAGATGAAACATTATATGAAGCATGGGAGAGATTTAAGGAACTTCAAAAAAATGTCCACATCATCGCTTATAAAATTGGTTAGTAGTCCAAACCTTTATATTGGGCTTAATCATTCAGTTCATGTTGCTATTAATGTCACAGTAGGAGTTGCACTCATGGGGAAGTCAACCAATGAAGCTTATGCTTTGTTAGAAGAGATGGCCTCAAATAACTATCAATGGGTAAGTGAAAGGGGAATTAACAAGCAAGTTATAGGCCTTCATGACATTAATGCCTATACCATGTTAAATGCCAATATAGTTGCTCTTACAAAAAACCATAAAAGTGTGATTATGTACATATGGGAACCAAATGCCAATTAGGGACTCATTTTGCTCGAAATTCTACTAAGCATGTTCAATGTTTCCAACTTTAATAGGGAACCCAATAATTCATACTCTAACACTTACAATCCTAGGTGGAGGAATCATCCCAACTTTTCATATAGTAACCAAGACAATCAAGCTATGCCTTCTTATCTTCTTGATTTTCTCAAAAGCAACAAGGTGGAGCTTCCATAATTTAACCAAGTCAACATAAGGAAAAACAACCATTGACATTCAAAAGTTCTTGATTAAAAAATTTGAGAAGGTGGAGACCATGCTAGACAAAATAAACAAGCTTGAATTAAGGGTGAACCAAATAGAGCAACAAAACCAACACATAGAGATGTAAATTGGTCAATTGGCTAACATTATTAATAAAAGAATGCAAGGTACATTGCCTAGCAAGACTGAAATTAACCAAAGAAAATGCAAGGCAATTTATTTGAGAAGTTTCATAGAGATAACCAACCCCCCACGCAAGGACAAGCTTGAAAGTGAGAAAACAAACTTAACAATTCATGAACATTTTGAAATTTCAGTCTAAAAGAGTGATGTAATAGTTCCAAATTTGAGTCCATATGTGAAAGACAATGTGGAGGAAGTTAAAGAAGATGAAGGAAGTAAGCCTACACTAGTAAAACCTTATGTTCCACTATTTCCTTTTCCCCATCAGTTGTAAATACACAAGTTAGACAAGTAATATGCTAAGTTCTTTGAGATTTTTAAGCAAATGCATATCAATATTCCATTTGCTAATGTTTTAGCATAAATGCCAAAATATGTCAAATTTCTCAAACATCTTTTGTCTAACAAGAGAAACTTTGAGTAATTTGAGACCAAATCTCTATCTAAAGAATGTAGTACCATAATCAGAAACATGCTTCCACCAAAGCTTAAGGATCTATAGAGTTTCCTTACTCCTTGCCAAATTTCTCTTTGCTAATTTGATAGAGCACTATATGATTTAGGTGCCAGTATTAGTCTAATGCCTCTTTTTTTTTTTATAAGAAATTAAAGCTTGGTATGATCCAACCAACTATGATGACATTGCAATTAGTGAATCGCTCAATTAAACACCTGGTTGGAGTTGTAGAGTGTGTTCTCATGCAAGCAAAGAAGTTTATTATTCTGGTGGATTTCATTTTACCAAACATGGATGCAAATGTAGAGATGCCATTAATCTTTAGAAAACCTTTCTTAGAAACCTTGGGGGTTATAATTGATGTAAAGAATGGCAAGCTAACCTTGAACATGATGGGAGAATCAATGGAATTTAATGTATTCAAAGCAACAAGATAATAATTTTCCATTAAAGATTGCAATAGGATGGACCTGGTTCACGATCTAATTTAAGAAGTTTCTCAATAAGAGCATATTCCATTTGAAGCTCGTATAGTTCAAGGGGTATCACCATTGCATGAGCATCATGAAAATGTAACTATAATTTTAGAAGAAACCCCTTTATTTTAAAATTGTAGGTGGAATGGTATTGTGGCGTATTTTAATTCCCTAGAAATCATTATCATATATAGTTTCTTTTTAATTAAATTTATATTTATTAAATTATTTCTATAATTTTAGTTTTTATTTATTATTCTCTTATTATTTTGATTGCTAGATAATGGAAAAATTAAGACTTGATTGATACATATGTCAAACAATCCTTGTGGGAACGATCACTACTTATCATTGTATTACTTGAGTAATTTGTGCATTTGCAAGGGTTATAGGCGCAACATCCATGAATTTTTTTCTCTTCAAATGGGAGGGTATTTATAGGTGTTGGATGAGTGCACCAGGTATTAGAATGATTCTTATCGCACCATGCACACATCCAATCATATAAAGGGAGATGAATCTCCTAGAATTAGGGTTGGCATGTGGGTTGTGCTGTTAGAGAAAGGTTATACATCCATTTGCAAGGGTTATGCAACCTTAAGGTTTAAGAAGGGACCAATTCTAGAAGATTCCAAAGGCTAGGGTTTAAAGGAGGGTTGTACAATCCTTTATGTGGGTTATACAATGCTACTTTGTGGGTTGTATATCCTATAGGCTAAGTTGGCAGCTTGGGCTATAGTTGTGGGTTTACCTTTAAGTTTCAAGTTTTAGGCTTGGCTTTGGGCTTCTCTAAGGTTTTCTTAAGGTCCTCATCTCTTCCTTTGGCAATTCCACTTACATTTTAGGGATATGTTCAGTGATTTTCATCATTGAGCTATGCATCTAGAGGTCCAAAATCTGAAGTTTACACCATGCCAACTCCTTCAAAAGTTTTAAATATGTACTTAATCATTCTTCCTTTTAATTCCCATTCATTAAAGACCTGAGAGATAATTAGTAATGATTCCTTAAGTAGTTCAATCATCTTGACATTCATCTATATCAAAAGTTCCAAACCAAGTGCATAAGCTTTATACTCGACCATGTTATTGGTTATTCTAAAGTCAAGCTTTTCAGCCAAAGGGAAAAACTATCTTTCTAGAGATACCAAAATCACACCCATATTTGCTCATTTCTTATTTACCACTTCATCAAAATACATTTACCAATATAGAGCCTCGATCGCTCTTAACCCTTCATTTGGGAATTGTGATGACTCAGACTCTCCTTTAAGAGACTATTATTCCAAATATTATGCAACTACCTCAACTTTGATCACCTTCTTGGTCCCATGCTTGATATCAAACTCAGTTAATAGTATCAGCCATTTTGCTAATTTTTAAGTTAGAAAATGGGCCTCGTGTATATATTTGACTGGGTCAAACTTGGAGACAACCTCCACAGAGTATGACTAAAAATAGTACCTCAACTTTTTAGTAGCCCCATACCAAAGCGAAATAGGTCTTATCCATTTGATTATATTTTTTGTCTTAAGAAATTAGCTTTTTGCTGAGATAGTACATAATGTGTTCATTTCTCATTTTGTCTTACTGAGTTAGCATTGCCCCAATAGAATTCCCTTTTATAGTTAGGTATAATATCAGTGGCCTACCTAGCTTTAGTGGTTTAAGTACTGAAATGTTTGTCAAATACTCCTTTATCCTCTTAAAAGATTTTTGGCATTATTTGTTCCACTTCACTAGTTAATCCTTTCTTAACAACTTGAATATCAATTCATATATTAGAGTAAGTCCTACTACAAACCCAATGATATATTGCAAATGCCCTAAGAAATCTTGAATTTCATTTTTTATCTTAGGTGTGGCCTTATCATAAATAGCCTTCACCTTATTTGGATCCACTTTGATTCCCTCTCACTCAGTACATGTCCTAATAGTTTGCTGGATGTAACTCTAAACACACATTTCTTGGGATTCAACCTCAGATTAAACTCATCAACCCTCTTCAACAACTTCTTTAAAGCTTCAAAGTTTCTTTCCCTTGTTTCTAACTTTACCATCATGTCATCCATCAACACCTCAACTTTTTTATGGATTAAGTTGTGAAATAAGGCAATTACCATTCGTTGGTACATTGGCCCTGCATTTTTCAACTCAAATGACATTACAAATGATATCACCTTATAGTAGTATGTTCCTCATTCTGTGATGAAAGTTGTTTTCACCTTCTCCATGATAGCCATAAGCATCTGATTGTAACCAGAAAAGGAGTACATAACAAACGTCATGACATTTTCTACTAATACATCAATGTAAGGCAACAGAAAATCATCTTTTGGGCAATCCTTGTTCAAATCCATATAGTCTACATATATCCTTACTTTCCCATCTTTCTTCGAAACTAACGCTATGTTAGCCAACCATTATGGGTAGTCCACCACTTTTAAGAATTTTACATTCACCTACTTTACCACTTCTCCATTGACTAATTGGGCCCACTCAATCCTCATGCTTTGAAACTTCTACTTTACTAGTCTCATTCAAGGGTAAGTTAGGATTTGATGTTTAATAATTCACCTATCAACCCCTGACATGTCCTCATATGTCCAAGTAAAAACCCTTTAATACTTTTAGAGTACTATTCAAATTTTTATCACTTTTTTAGTGTGAGTCATTAGATTTGAGATCTATAAATTTTTCTATGTGCCAATATTAAATAAGTGGTTTGCATAAAATTAATATTAAATATGCTTATGAAATTATGCATATTATGCACATTGGCATCAAGAAACTCATCACACAATTAAGCTAATTCATCATTCATTACCTTAATCTTCGAAATAAATGGATTATCATCCTCAAAGAGACTGGAAACAAAAATATTAGTCTATCAATAAAAATAGCTTCATTTTGTGGCTAATAAGTGTTTCTTATGCTAGAGCCTTCTCTTCTTCTCCTTCTTTCCTTTCACTCATTGCATTAAAACCACCCCTTATTTAGAATGCATTTATTTCCCTTCCTTTGTATCAATTATAGCTTTCACCAGCTCTTCAAAGTCTTATACCATATAATTATCCTATATTTCGATCTTCATAAAATTTTCTCAAAGAGCCATCCTTTCCAAATTTGTATGCCTAGTTCCTAAGGCATGATCCTGAACATTCTCTCCATCACTTATGCCTTCAATGGAATTCATAATCATGTTCTTAATATTTACTAGAGTTAAGCCAGTCTATGTGCTTTTGGCGAACTTGCATAGTCCAGTATATCCCCATTCTAAATCCATAATAGGTGCATCCTAGCTTATCATTCTAGTATTTGCTTTCACAAAACCCTCATCGATTGCATAGAAGTGTTGTTCCAACCTATATTGTTCTCTCTCTTCCTCTAAGAGCTTCTTATTATAATCCCATGGCCATGTAGTTTGAGGGCTATATAGAACTACAGAATGACCCAACTCTTGGCTACCCTCTATGCTTGTAACTTGTTTTCCTTTCTTCTTCTTTTTTTTTTCTCATCCTTCCCCTTCGATGAATCTCGATAATTATGACAACCCATCTCTCTGACATCCATTCAAAAAAATGCCTTTTAAACTTCATTAATAACATTACCCTGACCACTCATCCTTTTTAATAATAATGGAGATAAAAAAGGCTAGATAGCTTTCCTAAGATCCATTACAAGGGATTGGAGGTCTAATAACTATGGCAAAGACTAAAAGAATGAAAGAAACTTTGCAAGGATTGATCATGAAAGTGCAGGAGAAAATTAAAGGATCTTCTTTAAGTCAAAATCAAGTCCTTTATATCTTAATTGCACGGAAGGAACCTCAAGAACAAAGTTACAAGTCAAAAGAAACTTGAATGAAGGAAGAAAAGTACTGCATGGCTATAATGTACAACTATGCATTTATTAGATAGAAGGAATCCAAAGTATAAGGCTAAAACACATAGTCATACATCTGGGCACACAGTTGTGCCTAATACCATATGGTTGTGCTTTAAGAGAATGCTTTTAGGTAGTACGAATAATAAGCAAATGACTTCATGACACAATTGTGCATCAAGACATCGCATTTACTAAGTGAGGATCACACCAATGCACAACTATGCATTGAGGGCTTGCATTTCATGATCAAGTTATTTTATTATTCTTTTTAATCAAATTTTGATTTGTTTCTTTCCTATTTAGCTAGGATTCTTTTATAGAATATGTTTCCTACTTAGATATAACTTTGTTTAGGAATTTAAAACCTTTTCTATGTTGGAATCTACTCTTTGTAAGGCTCTATATAAGCTATAGCATTATATTACGAGAAATAATTAATCTTTGATCAATATTAATTAGTTTTGGCAACTTTTATGCTTTGCGTACTTGTGTTCTTAGTAGAATACAAAGTAGACTTGTCAGATGAAGTGATGAACATTTATGGCATCTTCATGATTAGGGTTTTAAGGACTTGGTTTCCTTACGGTTTTAATCTTTGGATCGATAACTTGATTTTAAGCTTTATTGGTGTTAGCACTAGATTTTAGGTCATAGGATGCAAGCCTAATGATTAAAATCACTGAACCCAATCCCTAAAATGAAAAAGGAATCACACAATGCAAATGATAAAAAACCTTAGAAAGCCTTAAAGAAGTCCAAAGACTAAGCCCAAGCTTAACCAAACCTAAGCCAAGTCTGGGGTTGCCAGCTAGGTTTGGTGGGTTATACAACCTATCAAACAGAGATGTAGCCCTTAATGCATTGTTGCACAATCTTTTTAAAACCCTTGTCAAGAGAAACTTCTAAAACTAGTCCTCTATTTAACCCTAAGGTTGTACAACCCTGACATAGGGGATGTACAGCCTATTATTGACTATATAGCCCACATGCAAACCCCCATGTCAGTACAACACTCTTCTGCTCTATGATTGGATATGAACATGGTACAACTATAACCATTTCTAGCTCTAGTGTACCCTTCTCCTTTTATGAATACCCCTCATTTTAAATAGCGATAAGAGGCTTAGAAATCCTAAGGTTACCCTGCTAGAATTATTTCTCAAACACATAACACCTAAACCCTACTTTACCCCATCTCATTTTGTTTGCCCTAAACACTAAAAAAGGGGGGGGGGGGTGTTGAATTGGTGTATAAAAATTTAAATAAGAATATAAGGAATAGAATAAGTAGAAAGTAGACACAATATTTATAGCAGTTCGGGTATAATTGACCCTACGTCTACTCCCCAATTCTCAACAATTAGGTGTTCCACTATCTACTAATGGTGTTTTCAAGTTGACACCAAACTTTTACACTTGTGCTTTGAAGGCTCACACAATAACCTTTGCACTTGTGTTTTAATAGGCTCACACAACAACCTCTCTTAGTGTTTTTATAGGCTCACACTACAACCTTTACAAAATGGCATTTATGCTCACACCAAACAATGTCTAAAATAATAGAAAATATTGAGCAGCAAAATTGCAAGAGTTTGGTTACAGAGTTATTAATTCTCTTACTTTTACATCTGTTTGGTGAGGTATTTATAACCTTTACCCACCAAAGAGATTTTGTAATAAAACTGATACAAAATCTTCAAAGTATACTAGACAGATTTTCGCATTAAATGTTTGACAGTCTTAATTGGTGGTCGCAACTACTCGTTCCAAATTCCGTAAGAAAAACCCAATTTGTGTCTAACAACTAGTTCATGTGGCAGCTTCTCATTGGTTCACCAAGAAAATATAGTCGATGTCTTTCACCTGCTCACAAAAGTAGCATCGTGATTTTTCTTGTATAGGTCACGACCTATGACGTGAATTTCTCTGTTAAGATTATCAACTTCTTCGTCATGATTCGTGGTCGCTACCCACAAGTTGCCATCGTGATTTTTGACTCCTAATGGTCACCTAAGACATTTTTCATGGTCTGGTTGTGGACTTGGTTCCCCCTTGAGGCTCTTTGAAATTCGCGATCGTAATTTTGACACGACACAGGCCGCGAAATAGCCTGTCACTTTTGGACTCCTTCTTTTGGATGAGTCGCAGCCGAGAATGACTTTACAATTTTACCTGTCTGATTTCTAGATAGACTTCACAAGGATTACGGCCGTGAATATCATATTGCAGTCACAATTTAGAAGTCAACTTGGAGTTTAAGAGTTCCATCCAACTCCACTTAAAAAACCTACTAAGTTCTGCAAAATAATACTTAAATAAACTATTAATAATGATCAATCTACTTTGTTAAGATCAAAAGAGTTCTTAGACTTAGGAATAATCCTCCTAGTCCAACAATCTCCCCCTTTTTGATTTTGACAACTTAGATTGATCCAAAGTTCAAGGATAAATGTAGAAATGTTAGGTTAAGAATATTATAGAATCAATGAACACTTAAGATGAAATTCTAAGTATAACATTCAATTAATGTTAAGAAAAATGCCTTAAAAAAATCCTAAGTGTAATATTATGAAGCTCCCCCTCAACTTATGCTATGGTTGCAAGTTATTTTCACTTACTCCCTTTTAGTCTTTAAATTTAGATATTTCTTAGTGTCTATCTCTCCCCTTTTGGCAATATCAAAAAAGGTTGTTAAAGGAGAATGTGAACAAGCATAAGTATGGATTAGGAGAAATCATAAAAAAGTAAACCATAAAGAAGATGTATCAATCACACAAAGCGAGTATTTGCATGAAAAATACACTTCACTTATTAACAATTGTAGGATCACATATAGTTGAAAACAAATAAAGAACAAACTAAACAAAAAACTAGAAAATAAGAAAAAAATAGATTCCTAAGCTAGAAACTGGGAGAATCATCATCGTCTCCAGAAGTGTCTTCTACTTGCTCTTGAGTGGCTTCTTCAGATTCATCCCCAACCTTAACATCTTCATTGCCATCCTCACCTTAAGTGTCTTCAAACTCAGTGAAGTCTGGAAGGTGGCAAGGAGGAACTCCTAGTTTCTCTTGAAGATGTACCATATCACTATGAAGGTGTGAAAGGAAGAGCAACCTTCTCTTCATCATCCTCATCAATTTATCTAATTTGTTGTTGATTGTGGTAAGAGACAACTTGGACTTTGGTTTGGAAGGAGGAGGAGTAGGAATAACACTTGTGCCTTCTTTTATGTGGAGCCTTTTCCTCTTAGAGGCTTGTGAACTCTCCATCCGCTTTGCACTAAAAGCACCCAAGGTATAAGCGTAAGTATCTGGGTGTATGGCTTTGGCGTTGATCAAGTAGGTAAGGTCTAGGAAGTTTTGGGATGGAAGGAACTTCTTGGTGAGGAATTTTTCTTTTTCCTCATAAAGTGTTCCAACATATCCATAGATGGTAGTAATGTAGGAGGGTAAGAGAAATTGGCTTTTTGGTTTTATACTCATGTGAATCAGTTGATCCACAAGGTATCGACCGATTTTGATTGGTTATTTTTGACAAAGCAAAACAAAAATGCTAAGTCTTTTTGGGACACCTTCTTATTTCCATTACCTCTTACATTGATCGAGAAGGTGATGATGCGATGAAGGATCCATAGGGTAAAGATTTTACATGTTTAGTTAGTGAAGAGCGAGGGTCATGTTTGGTTTTGATAGAGATCTTCGACCAAAATTTAGAGTAGATGACATCAAGTGTGGAGATGATGAAAGGCATATGTTCTCCGACTTGCAAGTTAAAAAGGGATGAAATTTGGTGAAAGGTGATATAGAAAGGATTGCCAAATGCCCAGAATACTAACCCGTATTGAATTATAGGAGATTTAGCTTTTCGGCTTAATTGGATGGTGCACATGAATTCTCATACCACCTCCTCGTAGCCGGGTTAATCTCAAAAGATGAACTCGTTCCATCCAAGATTCGACAGGAATGCTCACACTTCATTATTCATGTCGAGTGTCTCTAAGAGAAAGGATGAAGGCATTTTGTTAGGAAGAATTATTTTGGAAGTATTGGCCTTGTACCTTTCCTTCTCCTCTTTGGCTATACCTTTCATTTGTTGAACGATATGAGGGCCAGAGGATTGAGCCACTGCTTTGCCCTTATCTGCTCTAGAAATTTTCTTGAGGGCCATTACAAGCAAGAGAGAAAGTTGAAGAAGATTGATGCTATAAGGGTTTTGGTGTTTGAGAATAAAAGTGAAATAAGGAAAAATACAATATTAGAGGGGTTTATATAACCTTTGAAAAGGCATATCAACCGTTAGAAACGACTAGAAGAAGATTTATGAAGGGTTAGAAATGGTTAGCCATCAAATCTCATAAATGGCAGGTGGTTACTCAAATTGGCGTCCACGATTTTTCAAGTCGCGACCGTGAATTCTTGAAAATGTGAGTAATAGACAAATTTTCCTCAAGAATACGCACCTTAACGGTCAAAATTTTGAAAATCTAACAAAATTCGCGATGAAGAGGAAATTTTGCAATCTCAAATAGGTGTTCAACAACCGGGTGAAATTGACTTGTAATTCGCAACCGTGAAGAAAGAATAGTGACCGCGAATTATGAGTCATCAATGAAAAATAGTTGAATTTTAAAAAACATTATGATCCACTTAACTTTATCACCCACAAACATCACAAATCAACAAATATTAATACACATAGCAATATTTCACATAAGATAAAAAATTTTCACTTTAGGGAACTTCCATCAAGCATTCCCAGTTCTCTTTTAATGAAGTTTATCCTTTATTCATTTTAAGGTTCAGTGAAAATATCTACAAGTTGATGATTTGTGTCAATAAATTCTAACACAACATCACCTTTTTGCACATGATCTATAAAAAATGATGTCTAATATCTATGTGCTTACTTCTAGAATATTGGATGGGACTCTAAGAGAGATTAATAGCACTTATGTTATCACATTTGATAGGAATGTGATCAACTACTTTGCCAAAATCCTTTAATTATTATTTCATTCAAAGAACTTGGGTGTAACAATAACCCGTTGCCACATACTCGGCTTCCACGGTGGATAAGGCAACCAATACTTGTTTTTTACTAAACCAAGAAACTAGGCATTCACCTATAAATTGGCAAGTCCCGAAAGTGTTTTTTCTATCTAACAAACTGCCTATGTAATCCGCATTCGAATACCCTATAAGGCTAAAGGAAGAATCCCTAGGATGCCATAACCCTAAGTGTATAGTGCCATGCAAATACTTAAAGATCCTTTTAACAACATTCAAATGAGACTCTCTATGAGAGGATTGGAACCTAGCACACATGCAAACACTAAACATGATATCCCACCTAGAAGTAGTAAGATAAAGTAGAGATCCGATAATACCTTAATATCTCTTTTCATCTACCATCTTCCCCGATTCATCTTTATCTAGTTTGATGGTACCACTCATCGGAGTTTTAGATACCTTGCAACCATCCATGCCAAATTTCATTAATATATCGTTTGTGTATTTGGCTTGGTTGATGAAGATCCCTTCCTTGGATTGCTTGATTTGTAGACCGAAAAAGAACTTGAGCTCTCTCATCATGCTCATTTCAAATTCCCTAGTCATACACTTAGCAAACTCTTCACAAAGAGATTCATTAGTAACACCAAAGATAATATCATCAATATAGATTTAAACGATTAATGCATCATGCCTGTGTTTTTTAACGAATAATGTAGTGTCCACCTTTACCTTTTTAAAATCATTTTGCAAGAGAAATGAACTAAGCCTTTCATACCAAGTTATTGGAGCTTGTTTCAAACCATATAAGGCCTTATTTAATTTAAAAACATGGTTTGGAAAACAATGTGACTCAAAATTAAGAGGTTGTTTAATATAAATTTCCTCCTCAATAATGCCATTTAAAAATGCACTTTTCATATCCATTTGAAAAAGTTTAAAATTCATGTGACATGCAAATGGTAAAAGAATTATAATGGCCTCTAATCTTGCTACGGGGGCAAAGGTTTTGTCATAATCTATGCCTTCCTATTGGTTGCATCCCTTAGCAACCAATTTAGCTTTATTTATAGTAATGAAACCTTACTTATCTTGCTTGTTCCTAAACACCCTCTTACAGCCTATAAGTGGGTGTTTTGTAGGCCTTGGGATAAGTTCCCATACCTTGTTTCTCTCAAATTGGTTGAGTTCTTCTTGCATAGCAAGCACCCAACTGTCATCATCAAAAGCCTCATCAATTGATTTTGGCTCAAGTTAAGAAACAAATGCAAGAATATTATCTAAAGGATTAAGTTGATATCTAGTACTCACACTCTTAGAAGTATCACCAATGATTAAGTCCTTGGGGTGATACTTGGAGAATCTCCAATCTTTGGGTAAATCTTGTCCTTTTTGTTGATATTGTGGTTCCTCATCTATTATTGATGATTCACCTCCTTCTTTGTCTTTATCACCTCTTTTTGTAGAATCTTATAATTTTAGCTTTTCAAGATCACCTATATGATCATCAATAAAAATACCTTTCCCAAGATCAAGTTTGTTAGACTCATCAAAAACAACATTCATAGATTCTTCAACTATTATTGAACTTTTGTTAAAGACTCTATATGCTTTACTAGAGGTGGAATATCCCAAGAAGATACCTTCATTGGTTTTTAGAATCAAAATTTCCTAGATTATCCTTGGTATTCAAAATATATCACTTATATCCAAATACTCTTAGGTATGAAATCTTGGGTTTTGTACCATTCCAAAGCTCATAAGAAGTTTTATTGAGAATGGTTCTCTTGAAAACTCTATTTGCAATATAACATGAGGTATTAATGGCTTCGACCCAAAAGTAATTTGGTAGAGAATACTCATTGAGCATTGTTCTAGCCATTTCCACTAATGTTCTGTTTTTCCTCTCTACATCACCATTTTGTTGTGGTGTTATAAGAGTTAAAAAGTAGTGAAAAACGTATTGGTGCTTGAAGAACACTATCTAAGATATTTTTCAGAGTAGAAAGTTGTCATACCTAGAAAGGGAGCCATGGTAACTTAGCATAAATCATAGTTTAGAGTTCCATTTTGCTTTCTTAGCTCAACCTGTCTTATCTTAGTTATAGACATCTACATAGTATGGTTATTTTAATGAAAGATGATGCCTTTAATTTCATGTTTTTGCTTGTTTAATCCAAATGTGATTATTGATATATTTGGTGGCATAATGAAATGGTTTGCATGAGAGAAAGAATAAAAAGTAAAAAGAAAGGAAGGAAAAAAAATATGAAAATCACAAGGGGTAGGTATTTACAAAAAAAGAAAAACAACTGTCTCATAACCTATGATCTAAAGAACCATCTCATTGACATTTTGTGTTGCCTCTTAAGAAATAAGAAAGGTCGATAGAGATAGGAAAAATGAGTGGATCAAAAAAAAGAGAAAGTGCTAATAGAAGACTTGATAAAGAAAAAAAAAACAATAGTGAAAAGCTATAATGAAGAAAGAGATATAGGGAATAAAGATGTAAGAAGAAAAGAATGTAAGTGATGAGATCAAAGAGCGAAAGGAAGCATGGTGTGAAAAGGCATGATAAGCCCTAATTCATTGGTACAAGGGGAGAATAAGTGAAGAGGAAAAGAGGACATATGTAAAGGAGAAGAATGAGAAGAGAGATGTGTAAGGATGGGCAAATCTCAAAAAGATGACCCATGCAAGTAAGGAAGTTAGAGGAAGGTTCACCAACAATATACATGAGAAATAAAATGGAGTTAATGACCCATCCCCTAATTTTATGAAGAGACAAAACAACAAGAAAAGGAAGAACATCCATGATAGAAAAACGTTAGAGAATCTTGAGTGCCTTACCGAATGATATAATGAGAAGACTAAAGTGAATATTACCTGAAGGAGAGAAAGGCATCTTAAAAGGTATAGAGATAATAGATTGCCAAACCCCTTTGTGATGTAAAAAAACAATAAAAATATAAAAAAATATAAAAAAATCCCACTAGTTGGAAAACCTGAAGAGGTCATTTAGACAAAAGTTAGCGAGAAAGTAAAAAGAGAGTTGGGAAATATTTGATTACAAAACCTGAAAGGCTAGCTAATAACAAGCATCATATTTTGCTACCTGATGTGTCATAGCTACATTTGCTTTGAATGAATGAGTGCATGGAATTATGGTGTCAATGTGTATGAGAATGATCAAGCTACCCCTCTAAAAAAAATAAAAGAAAGGAGAGAGGGAAAGAGAAAAAAAAAAAAAAAGAAGTGAAGAAGCTCCCTAAGTTAAAAACTTAAAAAAGTGACTTGGGAAAAAATTAAAGCCAAAAACAAAAAGAAAAAGAAGAAAAAGAAGAAGAAGAAGAAGAACAATAAATTGAATGAAAGCTCGTTAGGCTGAAAACTCGTAAAGGCAATCTAGGCAAAAATTAGGGCAACCCATTAAGTTAAAAACCTAAAAGGGCGACTTAGGCAAAAGTTAAGGCATAATAATAAAAAATATATATATATACAGAAGAAAAATAAAGAGGAGAAATAGAATGTAACATCCCCAAACACGTTCATTGGCATTATCACATGAAATTATGCATAAGATAAATAATCATTTAGAAGCATCGTTGTAGTTGGAGACACTTGAACATATATGTAGTGTTTATATAGTTGCATGGCAAATTGTTTTATGTTGTGTGCATGTTATAGTATCATAAATAATGGTGTCTTAGAACTTAATTAAAAGTATAAGGAGTATCTAGGAATTAGGAGATGGATGGAAGTGCTTAATGAGTGAAGAAGAGGGACTAAAAGCAAAACTTTTAACTTTCAACCAATAGGAAACCAGCCCCAATCTTTTGACTTATTAAAAATATAGACCATTAGGGTCAGATTTTGAGGAAAAAACGTGGGTTATACCAGAAACAAAGAGAGAGCAAAGGAAGAAGAAAGAAAGGAAGAGGAAGAAGAAGAAGAAGAAGAAGAAAAGAGGGAGAAGAGTGAACTGCCTAGGGTTTTTCAATTCTGGGACAGTAGGTAAGTAAATTTATCTTCTTCTCAACTGGAATTAACCTCTCATGACATGTTAATCATGTGTGGTTAGAGAGAATTATGGAGTAATTGAGGTAGATCTCTTGAATGGAAGTTGTAATCCAAGAGAATAAGAGTTGATTCTGTTAGGTTTTGCTGTTAGAGCAGAATTTTTTACCAACGATTTCGTAACCCTAGAAGAGGAATTAGGGAAAGTGAAAAATATGAACATTGTAGCTTTATGTCTCATATAAATGTGTATGAAACAGTTTTGCTTGA
>CATIWR010238065.1:0-38273 GCA_949677035.1 Omphalea diandra | reverse complement strand
CTTGGTGAGATTGTTGAGTGAAGGCTTAATAATTTCACAAACTTGTTAATTCTGATCTTAAATTGGCTTAGTTGATTTAGGATTTGGGTTAACACAACTTTGAATCTTTATAACTTAGGTTGCTATAAACAAGTTTTCTAGAAGTCTAGTTGGGATTTGAAGATCAAAACTCCAATACTTGTTTTGATAGATCTGGGCAACTATTCTCAAGCATACGGGTAAGGAATCTAATCCAACCTTGTTCGTATCATTTTGTCTATTACACCTTTTTTTAGCCTCGAAATACACTCTAAGAGTATATAAAACCTTTTCTTAGTAACTTATGGCATACCCTCTGAAAGAATTTTAGGATTGGAATTATTGAGTGACACAAGAATTTTCATTATGTATTTTAGGATAGTGAAATTTCTGTCTTGTGTGATTTAGTATATTTGCAAGTGTTTGATTTATGGGAAGAAAAATTTGAGAAGTGTAATACTTGCTTTTATACAATTGTTGGTTGTTTGGGTTAATTTGATATAAACAAAATAAAAAAAGCAATGTAAAGAAAAAGAGGAAGGTTGAGAATTGTGAAGTTCTTTTGAGTTATATTGCTTAAATTATTTAGAGACTCATAATTCTATGAGAAACATCATGTTAATAAATTACTTTTGAGTTATATGATAAATTTTGAGTATTTGTTGTTAGGGAATAAAAGAAGGGCATGATTTAGATAGTTAGAGAAATTTCAATTATAGTTAGAGAAATTTCAATTACTTATAAGAATTTTTATTGTTACTTGATTGTTTTTGTTCTTGGAGTTCTATTGCTTGAACCATTTTATCCTTTTCTTTGGCAAGCTATTTTTTGCTTAGCCATGTTACAAGACCACAAAGACCTTTTTATCCTTGATGAGTTGTGTTATTGTATTAGTGGAGATTGTGTATTATTGTCAATGGAATTATGCATAACATTAGGTTAGGAAGAGATTTGATAATGCTAGCATGTGTTACATTTGTTTTTAAATTGCATCAAAAGAACAAAAAGGGTGTATTATTGCTTTTACATATTTATTGGTTAATTTTGTAACATCCCAATCCTCATTTGTTGGCATTCTCACATAAACATATTCATTGTATAAATGATTTGCAATCCCACATGAACATATGTATTGGATAAATGATCATTTGGATGTGTGAATTGAATAAGTAGACGATGACACTTACACCATTGCATTTAGGACACTTGAACATATATGAAATGTTTGTATAGTTGCATGGCAAATTATCTTGTGTTGTGTGTAGGTTATAACATCATAAATAATGATGTTTTAGAGATTATTTAAAAGTATAAAGAGCATATGAGAATTAAGAGATGGATAGAGGTGATGAAAGAGGGGAGAAGAGGGACTAAAATAGGAATAATGAACTTTCAAGCAATGGAAATGTGACATCATGATTTTGTATCATTAGAATAGGTTTACAAATTGAATTTTTCATCCTTTAGGAGCACATTAGAGAGGGAAAAAATGAGGGAAAGTATAAGAAAGAAAGAAAGAAAGAAATAAAGAAAGAAAGAAATAAAGAAAGAAGAAGAGGAAGAAGAAGGGGGAGAAGAGTGAGGCACCTTAGAGGGAACTCTAAGTTCCTTTGGATATAGGAAAAAGGGTAAGCATTATCTTCTTCCCATATGAAATTCTTCCCTTATGATATGTTAATCATGCATGGTTAATAAGAATCTTGGAGTATTTGAGGTGGAGCTCATGTATGGTTGTTGTAGCTTAAGAAAAATAGAGCTGCTTGTGTTAGTTTTATTGTTATAGCAACTTGTTGCACCCACAATTTCATAATGCTAGAAGAGAAATTGGGGAAAGTGTAAACTATGAAAGTTGTAGCTTTATGGCCCATATTAAAACATGTAAAACATTTTGGCTTAATTTGGCATGTGTGAAGAGCTATGGCTACTTCATTAGGGCTTGTTCACAACCAACCGAAAACTACTCAGTCTTTCTATTTTAATATGATGACCATATGTGGTGATTTAGACAAAATGCAAAATGTAAAATTTGTAGGGTCATATCCCCTCTAAATAGTTGTGAAACAGTTTTTCTTGATTTGTTGTGTGGGAAGAGATATACCTCTTTAATTATGACTGACCTTGAACGTGATGAAGCTTGTTTCACCTCTTAGTTCTGTTTTCAAAGAATTTGATGGCCATAGAATGGAAATTTGATGATGTGACAAACTTGAAAGTTATATATTTATGTCGAATATACATGCCTATAAAATTAGTTTTTACAAATATATCATGGTTGATGAGATATTAATCCTTTATTGTGATAGATTCTTAATGTGTTGAAAACCTGCTCACCTTGAGATTGACCATTTATTTTGGTGACCTCATATACTGAATTTGATAATGTGTAAAACATGAGAAATGTCTTGTATGTGATATTTATCTTTTGGTAAATCATTTCTGCAATTGGATTTGTACAATTTTAGATATACCCATGATTGTATGAATTATTCAGACTAAGATGACATTGAAACATGACAAAATTCAAAAATTTACCACATTTTCTATGTCTTATATCAATTTTAAATTTGAATATGTTGTATCATTATGTTTATAGTTTATTTAAAGAAAAAAGAATCAAGTCATTTGGATTAGTATATCTAGAGTTATTGCTGTGAGAGTGCAACAAGGTCAGACTGCCACACAGGAAAAATATGCATAAACATTAGGTACATTTGCATGGAACATGAACATAGTTTCATACCATGCATGTAAACTAATTTTAACATTTTATAATGATATATGTATCAAATGTTAGAATCCCAACACTTTGAGGAAGCCTAAGAAAGAGGTGCCAACCTACCATAAAAGGTTGGTTGTATCAAAAAGTGAGTAAAAACCATAATAAGATTTTAATGTATATGTGTAATGATTTTACGATATAATATGTTCGATTACATGTATATGTGATTGAATTGTGATATTTTACATGTGAATACAAGTCAAATGAGAAGTATATGATCCTAATCTTTACTTGGTATACCATTGTGAATGAACACTTGCATATGGAACTAAAAGGATATTGTGACCGGCTTGTTAAACACTTGCAAATCACTTGGAAAAAGGACCAATATGTCTTATTGGCTCATGCTATTGATCAAATGATTTACTTGTTATATGCTGGCTAGGAAAATCAAATGTCACTTGAATCATATGAATTCTCAAGAGAAGTGTTTGCCTTGCATGTTCACAACAAATCAATCTATTGCATTTGCATTTGCATAGTCAATTGTTATACTTGTAATGTATCCTGATGATATTTGATTATTGGTTATGCCATAAGAATATGATTATTATTTTTATTCATTGGGTCACGACTCACCAAATTACAATTATATTTTTCAGATATTGAAGCATAGAGTTTGGATACTTTGGAGCATAAAGTTTTGCATATAAAACACATGAAGCTTAGGATGTTAACTGAATTCTAAGTCTCTCTCTTCTTGTGTCATGAACATGCACATAGATAGGAATCAATTTGTGGTCACTAGCCTTGAACATTAGTTAACATATTTGTACATTAATTATATGTTGGATTGTGTATGTATAATGGATAAACCTTTATGCATATGTATTTTTGGATATGAATGGCATGATTAGTAAATGAAATTAGTTGTTATAGTTTTTGGTATTGAAGTGGGGATAGGTTCCATAAGGACATACATATGAACATGTAACGACTATTTTCATTTACAAATAATTGGCATTCATGTCCAAAAATACAAATTCATATAGGTTGATTCATCATACATGCACAATCTAATATGTATTTAATGTTCATATATGTTAACTAATGTTTAAGGCTAGTGACCATAAACTTGCTCATATCTAGATATATGTACATGACACAGTAAGAGAGAGAGTTGGAAGTCAGCCGATGACCTGTGTTCCATGTGTTTATATGCAAAACTCTATGGTATAAATTATCCAAACCCTATGCTTTAGTATCTGAAAAACATAATTGTGATTTGGTGAGTCGCGACTCAATGAATAATAACAATAATCAAATTCTTATGGCACAACCATCTATCAAATATCATTAGGATACATTACAAGTATAACAATTGACTATACAAGTGCAAATACAATAGATTGATTTTGTTATGACCTTGAAAGGCAAACTGCTCCATAGAATTCATATGATTCAAGTGACATTTGATTTTATTTGTCAAGATATAACAAGTGGATCATTTGATCAATAGCATGTGCCAATAGAACATATTGGTCTCTTTTGCAAGTGATTTGCAAGTGTTTGACAAGCCGATCACAACATCCTTTTAGTTTCATATACAAGTGTTCATTCACAATAGTATACTAAGTAATCATTAAAAGCATATAATTCTCACTTGGCTTGTATTCACATGTAAAATGTCACAATTCAATCATATATACATGCAATAGAACATAACCATATTGTAAAATCATCATACATACACATTAGAATCCAATTATGGCTTTTACTCACCTTTTGATGTAACCAACCTTTATGGTAGGTTTGGCTCTCTCTCTAGGGCTTCCTCAAAGTGTTGAGATCCTAACATTTGATACATACATGGTTATGAGTATGTCAAAATGATTTTGAATGCTTGGTATGGAACTGTGGTCATATTCCATGTAAGTGAACCTAGTGTTTATGCACTTTTTTCTTATATGGCAGCTTGACCTTGCTACACTCTCACAATAATAACTCTAGATATATTTATCCAAATGACTTATTTTTTTAAATACACTAAACACATAATGATACGACATAGTCAAATTTCAAGTAAATATAAGACATAAAAAATATGGTGAATTTTTTAATTTTGCCCTGCTTCAATGTCATCTCAGTCTGAGTAGCTCTTACAATCTTGAGAATATCTCAAATTGTATGGATCCACTTGTAATCCTAATTTACTAGAAGTTAACAAACACATAAAAGAACATTGTTCATGTTTTACATATTGCCTAAGTCAACCTATAAAGTCACAAATGACCAATATCAGGGTGAGCAGGTTTTCAACATGTTGACAATCAGTCATGATAAAGGGGCAATATATCATCAACCATGCCAAATTTGGCAAAAATATTTTACAAGCATGTGTATCAGACATAAATGTATAACTTTTTAGTTTGTCACATTATTAAATTATGATTCTATAGCCATCAAATTCTTGAAAAATAAAATTAAAAGATTGATAAGGTTTCATTAGGTTTAGGGTCCGTCAGAATCAATGAGCCATATCTCTTTCCACACCACAAATTAAGCAAAAATGATTTACAAGTATTTATAGGAGATATAACCTACAAATTTCAAGTTTTTCACTTTGTCTAAATCAGAATGTACAATCATCAAAATATATTAAAACAATCAGATTGAGGAGATTTCGGTTAGTTGTGAACCAGCCCTAATGAAGGAGCCATATCTCCTCACACACACGCTAAATCAAGCAAAACTATTTGGCATGCATTTATATGTTGTATAAAAAATACAACGTTCATATTTTATACTTTCCATAATTCCTTTTCTAGGGTTATGAAATCGTGGATACAAAATCTGCTCTAACAACAAAAGCAACACAATCAACTCTTTTTTCTTTTAAGCTTCAATCGCCATACATGAGCTCTACCTCAAATTACTTCATAATTCTTCCTAATCAAACATTTGTAACATGTTATGAGGGAGTAATTTCATGTTGTAAGAAGATAAAATCACTTACCTCTTTTGGAAAAACTAGAAAAGCTTAGGGTTTGCTCCAAGCTAGCTCACTCTTCTCCCTCTCCTTCTTCTTCTTCTTCTTCTTCTTCTTCTTCTTCTTCTTCTTCTTCAGCTTCTTCTTCCTTTCTTCCTTTCTATTTTTTTGTACTCCCTCATGTTTTTTGGCTCTCTAATGTGACCCTAAAGATGAAAATTTTAATTTATATACCTACCCTGACAAAACAATCATGGTGTCTTACTACCATTGGTTGAAAGTTCAATATTTCTCTTTTAGTCCCTCTTCTTCACTCTTTCATCACCTCCATCCATCTTCTAATCACCATATGCTCTTTATACTTTTAAATAAGCTCTGAAACACCATCATTTATGATGCTATATCATGCACCCAACATAATATAAATTTCTATGCAACTATATAAACATTACATATATGTTCAAGTGTCCCAAATGCAATTGTGCAAGTGTCATCATCGTGCTTATCCAATTCACATATCTAAATGATCATTTGTTTAATGCATATGTTCATGTGGGATTTCAAATCATTTATGTAATGAATATGTTCATGTGATAATACCAATGAATAAAGATAGGGATGTTATAAAAGATGACATGACTTTTACTCTATTATGCATTATCATATGGCATAGTCTTATATGTCTACAGGGCATTAATAGAGGAAAGTCATGGTAGTACCTATAACTCACTAAGGAGAAGTGAGTCAGCCAATTTGCATTCCATAGAAGCATCCAACCAACAATTAAGAGATAAACCTGCTAATAAAGTTAGATCTCTTATGCATTATCATGCATAACATATATCTCATGGGCAACCGCACTATAGAATTGGTGAGCCAATAGTGCAGGGTCTAGAAATTCAAAGAGAAAAAAGGTATGACTAATTAAGACAATAGGGTGCAGTTGACTTCAGTGGTACCACAAATCCAATAGTGGTAGAGACATGGCTAAAAAGAACATAGAGAGTTTTGAATTTGATGAAATGCAAATTGGAAGAAAAGTTTGATTATGCAGTGTCACTATTACAGGGGATGCATATGATTAGTGGGAAACCATTCCAAGGAGTAATGTCCAGCCTGTTATGTTTACATGGGGTGATTTTATTTGTGAGTTCAACAATAATTACATGCTAGAAGTGTACATAGATGATGAAAGAAGGGAGTTTCTGAATCTAAAATAGAGGGAAATGACTGAGGCTGAGTATGAGGTGAAATTTAATCAATTATCTCATTATGCATCCTTCATGGTGGCCACTGATAAAGACAAATGTTGAAAGTTTGAAGAGGGACTGAGATATGAGATCATAAGTAAGATAACAACTGTAGATCTTGAAAGTTATGCCATACTAAATGCTACTGCAATCAGGGTAGAAAAACTAGAAAAAAAAGGATACAACAATGAGGAAAAAAGGGCATATTGAGTTTGTTGGACCTTTTAACAAAAAGAAAGATAAGCATGAAGATTATATGCTATCACAATCCAATGTTAGGGGTGGTTACTCTAGCTATAGAGGTAGGAGATTAAGAGTTCTATCTTATGCAGGTAGAGATCGAGCGCAGTTCATGTAACAACAACCCTTATGTGTACATTATGGTAGGCAACATATTAGTAAATCTAAGAAATTGACTGGTGGATGTTACTTTTGTGGGTCTTTTGATCATATGCTTAAAGATTGTCCTAAAAGATCTAGAAAGTCAGAGGAAAGCAAAGGTAGAGGCAGAGCTACATTGAAGTCCACAGTTGAAGTTTTAAAAGCTAGTGGAGTTGGAGTATCATTTGGCATGAGTAAAAGTAGAGGTAACTATAATTGGTCAATGTATGAGGACATTAGAAGGTCAGAGTTCTAGACCCCCGACACAGGCCAGAGTATTTACCATGACTAGGCAAAAAGCTGTTGCTGCTCCAGAAGTTATCATTGATAAACTTTTTCTCCATGATTTAGAAGTTGATGCATCAATTGATCTTGGCTCTACACATTCATTCATTTCATTGAACATGACATCAAAATTGTGTAGTAAGCATCAACCTTTACATTTTAACCTATGTGTTAGTACTCCTTTAAGGGATGTGATGATTGTGGATTAGGTATGTAATGATTATACGATTCACATTGATGACATTGAGTTGAATGTTGATCTAGTACTATTACCACTCCATGAATTTTATGTGATACTAGGTATGGACTTGTTGTCCAAGTATCATGCAATAGTGTATTATTTTACTAAGGAAGTTATTCTGAAATCTCCAAATCAGACCAGTGTTATGTTTTGGGGGGAAAAGGCAAATTGTACCTACTTGTATAGTTTCTACTATTAAGACTTTTCACATGATTAAAGGTAGTTGTGAGGCTTATTTGGTACATGTGTTAGACACAAGGTTTACAAATGAATTACTTAAAGAGTATTCTAGTGGTAAATGAGTTTCTAGATGTGTTTCCAGCCGACTTTCCTTGTTTACCGCTTGATAGGGATATAGAATTCACAACTTAGTTTGTCCCGTGAATAACACTGATGTCCATTCTACCATATAGGATGGCTCCAGCTGAGTTGAGAGAATTAAAGACCCAATTATAGGAACTACTTGAAAAGGGATTCATCAGACCTAGTGTGTCACCTTGGGGTGCTCTAGTATTATTTGTTAAAAAGAAAAATGGGACAATGGGCCGGTGTATTGATTATAGGTAGTTGAATCGGGTTACTGTGAAGAACAAATATCCTTTACCAAGGATAAATGATCTATTTGAACAGTTACAAGGAGCACGAGTGCTTTCTAAAATTGACTTGAAATCAGGATATTATCAGCTCAAAATTTGAAACCCAAATGTACTGAAGGCTGCTTTTTGAACTAGGTATGGGCATTATGAATTTTTAGTGAGGCCATTTGGTTTGGCTAATGCATCAGCCACATTTATGGTTCTTATGAACAAAGTGTTTCAAACTTACTTAGACAATTTTGTAATTGTGTTCATTGATGACATACTAGTGTAATCAAAGAGCAAAGAGGAGGATGAACAACATTTGAGGATTGTGTTGCAAATTTTGAGAGAAAAATAACTATCTGCTAAATTAAGCAAGTGCGAGTTTTGGATTGACCATACGATATTTTTAGGATATGTAGTTTCTAAAAAGGGCATAGAGGTAGATCCAAACAAATTGAAGCAATAGTAAAATGGGAAACCTAAAGAGTGTTGTAGATGTCTGAAGTTTCACAAGACTAGCTGGATATTATCATTGATTTATTGAGGGGTTTTCAATTATATATACTTCTTTGACTAAGTTACTTTAAAAAATATAGCATTTTAGTGGTCCAAAGCATGTCAAGAGAGTTTTGATGAACTAAAAGATCGATTGACATTTGTTACAGTATTAGCCATTCCTATAGGTAATGGAGGATTTGTAGTTTATAGTGATGCCTCTCATCAAGGTTTGGGATGTGTTTAAATGTGCATGGTAATGTAATGGCATATGCATCTAGACAACTGAAGCCTTATGAATTATCTTACCCAGTACATGACCTAGAACTTGCTGCTTTTGTGTTTGCTTTGAAAATGTAGAGACATACTTGTACGAATAAACTTTTCAGATATTTACAGATCATTAGAGCTTAAGTATTTGTTGAGCCAAAAAAAATTAAACACGAGATAAAGGTGGTGGTTAGAACTACTAAAAGATTATGTTGCACCATTGAGTATCACCTAAGGAAGGCAAATGTGGTTGTTGATGCTTTGAGTCGGAAATCAAGAAGTAGCGTAGCTCATTTATAAGTATTTCCACTATCTTTTTTAGTTCAATTGCGAGCTATGAATTTGGAACTAAACATACAAAAGAATGGGGTATTAATTATTACTTTTCAAGTGAGATCGATGTTGCATGATCAAATTAAAGATGCATAGGGCAAGAATCCAAAGTTATAGAGAATGATTAAAATGGTAAAATAGGGGAGACATGCTGATTTTGATATGAGACATGCTGATTTTGATATTCGAAATGATGCCTTGATGTTGGGTTCTCGTATTTATCTATTCAGCAAGGTAGTTTACTTAAGCACATAGCCAAGAAATATGTGGATGAAATTGTCAGATTACATGACATTCTAATGTCCGTTGTATTAGATAGAGATCCACGATTTACATCTCAATTTTGGGTCAATTTATGATAGGAATTAGGTACCAAGTTATGTTTCAACACTATTTTTCATCCTCAAACAGATGGGCAATCATAAAGGATAATTCAAACACTTGAAGACATGCTTTGAACTTGTGTGATAGAGTTTAAAGGTGCATGGGATGAATATATTGCCTTGATTAAATTTGTTTATAATAATCATTATCGTAGTAGTATGCGATGGCACCATATGAAGCACTATATGGAAGAAAATGTAGAAGTCCTATCCATTGGGATGAAGAAGGGATGCCTATTTTAGAAGGGCTAGAACTAGTGCAAGACACTGTGGACAAAGTGAAGGTAATCAAGAGCAAACTTGAAGTAGCACAAAAAAGACAAAAGAGCTATACAAACCAACATAAAAGAGAAATGGAATATGAGGTGGGAGACAAAGTGTTCCTTCAAGTTTCACCATGGAAAGGAATAATTTGATTTGGCAGGAAGAGGAAACTGAGTCCTCGATACATAAGGCCATATGAGATCCTAGAAAGAATCTGTTTATTAGCTTATAGGCTAGCACTACTACTAGAGATGGCTTAGATTCATGATGTATTTTATGTGAGTATGCTAAAAAAGTATCAGTATGATCCTACACATATACTTATAGATCTAGCTGTAACAGTTGCAGATGATTAAAGTTATGTTAAAGAACTAGTAAAAATCATTGGTTATCAGACAAAACAGTTACAAAATTAAGAAATCCCTTTGGTTAAGGTGTTATGGATAAACCACTCACAAGAAGAGGCTATATGGGAAACTAAAGAGAACATTGAATTTCAGGGACAAAATTCTTTATAAGAGGGAAAGAAATGTAACATCCCTATCCTTATTCATTGGCATTCTCACATAAACATATTCAATGCATAAACGATTTGCAATCCCACAAGAACATATGCATTGGATAAATTATTATTTAGATGTGTGAATTAAATAAGCACAATGATGAAACTTGCACAATTGCATGTAGGACACTTGAACATATATGTAATGTTTGTATAGTTGCATGGTAAATTATCTTGTGTTGTATGCATGTTATAACATAACAAATAATGGTGTTTTAGAGCTTATTTAAAATTATAAGGAGCATATAGGGATTAGGAGATGGATTGAGGTAATGAAGGAGTGAAGAAGAGGGACTAAAAGAGGAAAAGTGAACTTTCAACCAATGGAAATGAGACACCATGATTTTGTCTCATTAGAATAAGTTTACGAATTAAACTTTTCATCATTTAGGAGTAGATTAGAGAGGGAAAATGTGAGCGATAGTAGAAGAAAGAAAGAAAGAAAGAAAGAAAGAATAAGAAGAAGAAGAAGAGGAAGAGGGAAAGGGAGAGGAATGAGCTGCCTAGGAAGGAACTCTAAGTTTTTCTAGTTCTACGAAAAGAGATAAAATAATTTATTTTCTTCCCACATGAAATTCCTCCCTCATGGCATGTTAATCAAGCATGGTCAGTAAGAATCATGGAGTATTTAAGGTGGAGCTCTTGTATGGATGTTGTAGCTTAAGTAAAATAGAGCTGATTGTGTTGGTTTTGTTGTTAGAGTAGCTTGTTGCACCTACGATTTCATAACCTTAGAAGAGGATTAAGGAAAGTGTAAACCATGAAAGTTGTAGCTTTATGGCCCATCTTAAAGCATGTTAAATACTTTTGCTTAATTTGGTGTGTGTGAAGAACTATGGCTCCTTCATTAGGGCTGGTTCACAACTAATCAAAATCTCTTTAGTCTTTCTGTTTTCATATATTTTGATAACCTTATGTGTTGATTTAGACAAAGTGCAAAATATGAAATTTGTAGGGTGATATCCGCTATAAATATCTACAAAGTAGTTTTGTTAGATTTGTGGTTTTGATGAGATTTTGGTCTTTTTTGTGACTGATTCTCAATGTGCTGAAAACTTGCTCACCCTGAGATTGACCATTTATTTTAGTGACCTTATATACTGAATTAGACAATTGACCATTTATTTTAGTGACCTTATATATTGAATTGGACAATGTGTAAAACATAAGAAATGTTCCTATATGTGATATTTATTTGTTGGTAAATCATTTCTATAATTGGATTTGTACAATTTTAGATATGCCCATGACTGTAAGACCTATTCAAACTGAGATGAACAAAAGAGGTCTTTTGTATTACCTTATCACATGCCCTTTTTAATTTAATAATTAATAGAAGAGGATAAAGTGAGCAGTGGCCAAAAGTTTATGCATGACCTTGTCTACTTGTGGCTGTCACATTTTGGAAATCCTAACCAATTTATTAATTAACACATTCATTTGAAAAAATGAAAAAAAAAGGACCAAATGGAATATTACAAAATGAATAAATAATTCATTATTAGTTATATAAGTACCAATTTTTTAATGATGATAATATAAAATTGTGACTTATTTTGCCCTTTCAAATTCTACCTAATTTTTTTTTATCTAATTGTAATTTAGATTTAATTAGGCACAAATTTTTGAGCAAAATAAAAAAAATATATAATAAAAAACAATTGTACAATAGAAATTCACAAAGATTATTCTATCATAATCTTTCCCATACAACACTATACAACACAGATTTCTCCTCCTCTTATGTAAGTAATATGTCAGTTTTAGTTGAGTATCATCATTTTGTCAAAGAAAATGCATAAACATTGGGTCCATTTGCATGGAACCTGACCATAGTTGCATACCATGCATGTAAGCTCAATTTAACATTTTATGATGATATATGTATTAAATGTTAGGATCCCAACACTTTGAGGAAGCCTAAGAAAGAGGTCCAAACCTACCATAAAGGTTGGTTGCATCAAAAGGTGAGTAAAAGCCATAATAGGATTCTAATGTGTATCTGTGATGATTTTATGATATGGTATGTTTTATTACATGTATATGTGATTGAATTATGACATTTTACATGTGAATACAAGTCAAGTGAGAAGTATATGATCTCAATGATTACTTGGTATACCATTGTAAATGATACTTACGTATGGAATAAAAAGGATGTTATGGCCGGCTTGTCAAACATTTGCAAATCACTTGAAAAAGGGACCAATATGTCCTATTGGCACATGTTATGGATCAAATGATTTAGTTATTATATGTTGGCCAACAAAATCAAATGTTGCTTGAATCACATGAATTCCCAAGAGTAGTATTTCCATTACAAGGTCGCGACAAAATCAATCTATTACATTTGTACTTGCATAGTCAATTTTTATAATTGTAATGTATCCTAATGATATTTGATTGTTGGTTTTGACATAAGAATATGATTATTATTTTTATTCATGGAGCTGCAACTCACCAAATCACAATTATGTTTTTTAGATACCAAAGCATAGGGTTTGGATACTTTAGAGAATAAAGTTTTCCATATATACACATGGAGCTCAGGTTGTCAACTGAATTTCTACTCTCTCTCTCTCCTTATGTCATGTGCATATACCTAGATAGGAATCAATTTGTGGTCACTAGCCTTAAATATTAGTTAACATATATGTACATTAAATACATGTTAGATTGTCTATGCATGATGAATCAACCTTTATGCATATGTATTTTTGGACATGAATGCCATGATTAATAAATGAAATTAGTTGTTACAATTTTATTCTGGGAATTGCTTATAGAATTTTGAGAGTAAATTTGAGTACCCTAAATTTTTTTTTATGAGATTGATTGTGTAATTTTATTATGAAGTTTTCTAAATTCAAGGATTTGCAATTGTGATTTGAGAAACTCTCTTATTTATTATTTTCTTTGCTTCAAGATAGACAAAACTTCATATTTGGGGGAGTTTGATAAGAATCTTTTAATACATAGTTTTAGTTTAGAATTAGGAATTATTATTATTTTTTATATTATTTTTTATTTTGGAATAAGTTAAATTTCTTTTTCTTTTATTCTCATAAAGGAATTTCTCAAAAAGAAGCTTAGTTGTAATTTTTAGCAGTGTTATATGGGCTGTTACATTGTCCATGCAAAAGACCATAAAGTAACATAGAGTTGACCAGTCAGTAGAAATAGATTCATGATTAGTAGAATACATGTTGGTCATTATTATATTGTACTCGGATTCCCTAGAATTCACTTGAATAAGAGTTTCTTTTAGTTACAATTTCATTTTATTCAATTAATTTAGAATTTTTAGTTTTTAGATTTTTTGATTCATTCATAATTTAGTTGTTAGATAGTAGGAAAAATGAGTCTTCATCGGTAATTGTGTGAATCAATTCTTATGAGAATGAACTTTAATTTTCATTGTATTACTTGAAGCGGTATGTGCACTTATAAGGCTTTACACACAACAACAAAGATAATTTTTCCTCTTAGATTATGACAAAATCTTTCCCTCTACCTTTTGAGTACAAAATGTGCACTTTGACTATGAGCATGCTCCATTGCCTTTAGACTCACCATCAACTTTGTTTGATCCAAGAGAACTCCAAATTCAATATCACATGTTGGTATTTGAATTGACCATTTATCCTAGGAAGAGCCTTTATACCTACGTAGTGGGAGAAATAAGTTTATAAAGTAATATGTTTAATTTTGCTTATGTATCACTATCATTCATGCATACATTAATTTGTTTGAAATTATAGTACATTGTTTGTTGGACTAGGTTGTTAAAACCTAAGTCAATACTCTATTTTGATCTTAACAATATAGATTTAAAGGTTCTAATGTTAATTTCAAGTGTTGATCTTACATATATTTAGTTAAGATCACTTTGGAAGGTGAATGAAAGCCTTAATCTTAAAGATTTACATTTGCAATCTAATTCATGGTCATGAAGCAGAAGCTCATGACCACTATCCTCCAAAAGAGTTAAATGAATCTCATAAAGATGAATTCGCGGTGCATATTACGTCCATAATCGCGACCATGAATTTTGCATTCACTTGGATGGAACTAAATCTTTTAAAAAATCATGCTAGGTGTCCTAAAGAATTGTTGGAAGATCAAATTTTGCAGTTGCGAAAGTAGTGTAGCAACCATGAATTTGATGAAATGACTTCTCCATTCAAGTAGACGATTTTGTGGTGAGCATCGCGTCCAAAGAAGAAAATAAGGACTGCAACTTTCATTATTGCTTAAAAAATACGACTATTTTTCTTGAAGAACCAATGGTGTGATGCAACATGGACTAGCTGTTATACACAAACAAACTTTTATGAAACTTGCGACCATGAATAAAGGTATCAATCGTGAATTTCATTTGACAAGCATTAAATACAGGATCTGCCTAACATACTTTGGAGATTTGAAAATAGTTTTATTTGTAATATTTCTTTGGTGGTTATCACATATAAATACACTACCAAATGGATTTGAATGCAAGAGGATTAACCATTGATTGTTTCAAAACTTTTGCAAAGTTAATTCTCATAACTTTATTCTTTATATATAGTTTGGTATGAGCTTTATACTTTGGGTTTGGGTTTGAGAGTGAGCCATTGTTTATAAAACTCTTGTTTGTGTTTGAGAGTGAGCCTTAGTAAACTCTTGTCTAGGTTTGAGTTTTAGCCTTGATAAAACACTTATAAGGGTTGGTGTGAGCCTAAACACTAGGTTGAGTTTGAGCTTTGGGAAACATTGTAAGGTTTGGTGTGAGTCTAAACATTAAGTTAAGTGCGAGCTTATAAAACACTAATGATTTATAAATACCCAATTGGTAAATTAGGCAGTGGATACATGGTAGTTTAATACTAAAACCACTATAAAACTCTTATATTCATTATTCTTCTACTCTTTCTCTAATCTTTTATTCATGTGAACTTCCTTCAAAAGTTTAAATTTACCACTAATTTAACCCCCCCTTCTTGGTGCACTAGGGTTAAGAATAGCTAATTTGTTGCCACAAATTCTTAAAACTCATAAAAGAAGTAAGAGAACTTATAAACACTACAAAATTGAGACAAGTACAAGGATTGAAACTTTAGGAACTTGAGGGAAGGTTAAGGGCATGATAAAGGTGGAGGTATACATTAGTACATGGACAAAAAGTTGAAAGGAATTGTCAAACAGATCTTGATGAAAGTTTTAGCACTATAAAAGCTAATTTATAGGGGAGTAGAGGCATATGTCTACAAAGCTAATGAAAATAAGCATATGAAGAGGTTCAGAAGTGCTAGGCCTTTTACTAGCATGAACCAATCTTTGTCTAATATATTTAAAGAGCTAAAGAAGAGAGAGATGCTCAAAACACTTGATCCTAAGCCTTTGCCAAACCCCGCTACTAAGGGTTTTGTGCAAGGTGCCATTTATGGTTTTCACAAAGCTTATGGATGTGATACTAACACATGTAGGCACCTCAAACATGAAATCTAAGATTTCATTAATTTTGAGAAGTTAGCAAACTTTGTGAACCCAATTGATTACTTTAGCACCAAGCCTAAAATACATCTTGACTCTTTTTTAGACAAATTCATAATTGAGACCTCTCCAAAGCTTAAAGGGAAAGGATCACTTTAACTAGCCTGTCAAGGGGCAACTTTGAACCTACTCAAAAGGAGCTTATGGTAAATCTTATTACTAAGAGATCAACTAGTATCCAAAAGGAAGAAGGAACACACGTTAAGCAATCTCTACACTAGAAGCAACTATAGGTCCAATGTGAGAGAAAGGAAACAATTTGTAAGAGCTCTTGAAAATTTTCTATGCTTGAGATATCATTGTCCAAAACCTTTGAAAGACTATAAGAGAAAGAGATTTTGCATTCTCTAGCCCCTAGACCTTAGCCGGATGTCTTACCAAAGAATTATAATGCTAATGCCTTCTGTGTTTTCCACCAAGGCATTAGTCATCACACAAATGAGTGCTAAAGGTTTTGTCCTGAAATCCAATAATACCTTCATGATTTTAGAGTGATAGTTAATCTTATAGTTCTTAATCAACACCTGAACTAAAAACTTAAATAGGAGTTAATTTTTCCAAGCCAAGCTTAGTTGAGACTTTTGAGGATTTCAAGGAGGTAGTAATTCTAATACATGTGCATCATGGAATAAAACACATAAAGGATGAAGGTGACCATAACAATTTAAGAGGTACTAAAAGAAGACTTCAATGCGATATAGAAGAGAATGAAACCTAAGAAGTACTTATGACTTGGTTGGCCTTTGTCGCAAGCATGGGAAAAGTTAAAGAAAGAAAGGTTTATACTACATGTGGAATACAAATTGCTCAAGTATTACAGTGATCACACCAATCAATGTTTGTGCTTAAAGAACAACATCCAAGATCATTTTAATAGTGGAAGGCTGCCAAACATAGAAAATGAACCATGGTAACTAGGTGGAAAACATAGTTTAGTGTTTCATTTGGCTTTCTTAGCTTAACCTATCTTACCTTAGCTATGGACATTTATATAGTTTGGTTATTTAATTGAATTTTGATGCTTTTAATTTCATGTTTTTTCTTGTTTTATGTTTGGTGGCATAATATAATGCTTAGTATGAGAGAGAAATAAAAAGAAAAAGAAAATGAATGTGAGAAAGAAAAAAAGAAAAAGAAAAGAACATCACAAGAGGTACTAGGTGATTGATGAAAAGGAAGAAGGATGTAGGACAACCATCTCATAGCCTAAGTTGTAAAGAACCATCTCCTTAAAGTTTTACGTCAGTTCCATTATGAATGAAATCCTATGAAAGAGAATAGGAGAGAACCCAAGAGTAGGAAAAATGTAAGAAAGGAAAGCCAATAGAAATTTGGGGAAGAAAGAATTAGAGTGAAAAGGCAAAACATGGAAAATAGTGAATAAATTAATATAAGAGGTAATGATGTAAGAGGAAAGGTGAATTGAGAGGGATGAGATTAGAAAGCAACATGAAGCATGCTGTGAGAAGGCATAATAAGCTTTATATAAATCAAAACCTTCTTTATAGTTTGGGAATCAAAGAAAGAAAATAAGAGAGATGTGAGGAGTGAAAAAAAGATGTAAAGAAGAGCAAAGCTTAAAGGGGGAACACAGAAATAGGCCTAGTCACAATATGAACAAATAAGAAATAAGAGGGAGTTGCCCTAATCTAATGTGTTGGCCTTAGGCAATAAGAAGAGGGGGGAGGGGGAGGGAGGGTGTTGAATTCGTGTATAAAAAAAAAAAAAAATTAAGAGTAAGGGATAAAAAAAAGTAGAAAATGAGGCACACGATTTATAGTGGTTCAGGTATGATCGACCTAACGTTCACTCCCTAATTCTCTACACTGGGGTGTTCCACTAACTCAGAATGGTATTTCTAAGCTCACACTTAACTTTTACACTTTGAGTTTTCAAGGCTCACACAATAACCTTTACATTTTGTGTTTTCAAGGCTCACACAATAACCTTTACACTATGTGTTTTTAAGGCTCACACAATAATCTCTCTTGAGTGCTTTCACATGCTCACACTATAACCTTTATACTTGGTGTTTAATGCTCACTCCCAACATTTACAATCTCATAAAAGAAGAGAAGAAAATGAATAGAAAAAGATTAAGAGCTTTAACACAACTAATGAATTCTCTGTGTCTAATTTCTCACTATTTGGTGCAATATTTATACCCCATACCCACCAAAGAAATGTTAGTCTTTAAAGCTCAACAAATCTTCAAGACATGCTAGGCATATTTTACATTAATTGCATGTTAGGTAGGAGTCGCGGTCGCGAAATCCAAATTTTTATATGGGAGCCAAAAATTGTGGTGAAAAAACCCATTTGTGTCTAATGGATAGTCCACGTGGTAGCTTCTCATTGGTTCATCAGGAAAATATAGTCATTGTGTCCTAATTACCCATAAAAGTCGCGGTCATGATTCTTCTTTATACAAGATGCGACTGAGGATGCAAATCCTTATATTGGAAAGACAATCTTCTTCTTTTAGAATTACAATCGCTACCCAAAATGTTGCTCTCGCAAGTTTTATTCTCCAATAGATACCTGGGACACTTGGCATGCTATGATTATGAATTAGCTTCCCTCCTTAATCACTTTGAAAGTGGTAGTCACGGTCGTGGCTAAGGCGTGACACACACTGCAAATTTGTCTGTGACATTGGCACTCATATCTTTGGATGAGTCATGGCAGCGATGATGCATGCAAATCCTTCTAACTGAGTTTCATCCTTTCCTTGAATTAGGTCGCGATCGCTAATTACAAACCACTGACTGCAAATTTGGATGAACTTTGCCTTCTTCAAGATTATGCAATCCTTCCAACTTCTAATGGAAATCCAACTTAATTTCTACAAAACAACACTTAGTTAAAACATTAGATATGATTAATCTCCTTTGTTAAGATCAAAAGAGGTCCAAGACTTAGGATTAACCATTTTAGTCCAACAATCTCCCCCCTTTTTGATTTTGATGACCTAGATTGGTCCTAAGGGAAAATAATGCAGAAATGTAAAGTTGGAGCGTAATATGATTCAATGAATACTTAAGATGAAATTTCATACGCATGATAGTATGATGCTCATGATGCTCGCCCTCAACTTATGCTATTATTTAGTAGTTATTTTCTCTTCCCCTTAGACTTAAATTCTTTCTATCTATCTCTCCCCCTTTGGCAAGATCAAAAAGAGGGTTCGTGAGGGATGGGAATACATGCATAAGTAGTTAAGTAAACATAGGGAGCAAATGCATAAACAAATGCATATAACAAGTAAAGCAATCATATAACACATTATTTCAGTAAAGAAACAACTTTATATATATATATATATATATAAACTTGGAAATAAGTTGTGTGGGATCACATTTTTGCAAAAAAGAAATTACAAAACAGATCCTAATCTAGAAAGTAGGAGAATCATTTTCAGAAAAGTCTTCATTTTCACCCTAATCTTCACCTTCAACCTCATCTCCATCCTCCACTTTATCATTGCCTTCTTCTTCATGAGTGTCATCAAACTCTGTGAAGTTCAGAAGATGACAAGGGGACACTCTCGACTTCTTTTGCAAATCAATCATATCACTATGAAGATGAGAGAGGAACAAAAATATCTTTTTTATGATCCTCATCAGCTTATCAAGCTTCTTATTGATGGTTACAAAGGAGAGTTTTGCCTTAGGCTTTGGTTGAGGAGGAATGGATGGAGCTCCTTCTTCAATAGCTAGTCTTTTCCTTTTGGAAGCTTCTGAAATCTCCATTTTTTTTGCTCCAATGACACCTAGGGTATAGGCATAGGTGTCTGGATGAATAGCCTTGGCATTGATAGGGAAGGTGAGATCAAGGAAGTTTTATGAAGGGAGAAGTTTCTTGGTGAGGAATTTCTCATTTTCCTCATCGAGTGCTCTTACAAAGTGGTAAATGGTTGTGATATATGAAGGTAGCAGGAATTGGCTCTTGGATTTGGTACCCATGTGGATCAATTGATCCATAAGATACTGACTAGTTTGAATTGGTTTATTTTTGACAAGGCAAAAAAGAAATGCTAAGTCTTTCTGTAATACTTTCTCGTTACCATCACTTCTAGCGTTTACCAAAAAGTTGATGATGCAATGGAGTATCCAAGAGGTAGGGTCTTAATGTGTTTGGATAGGGAGGATCTTGGGTCGTGTTTTATTTCAATCAAAAATTTTGACCAAAATTCAGAATAAATAACATCAAGTGCAGAGATTATGAAGGGGATGTTTTCTCTGACTTGAAGATTGAAGAGAGAAGAAAGTTGGTCGAAAGTAATATAAAAGGGATCGCTAAAAGCCTAGAACACTAACCCGTATTGCCATGCTCTTGAATAAGCTTTACGACTCAATTAGACCGTGCATAAGAATTCACACACAATTTTTTCATAACCAGGTTCTTCTTGAAAGTTGAACTCATTCCAACCTAAATTGGAGAGGAAAACATGAATTTTTGCATTAATACCCAAGTTTTCTAGAAGAAAGGTGGAAGGAATCTTGTTGGGAAGGATGATTTTGGAAGAATTGGCCTTGTACCTTTCTTTCTCCTCCTTAGTAATGCCTTTCATAAGGTGGAGTGCAGGTGGTGCAGATGGCTAAGCCATTGCCTTGCCTTGCCTTTGTCTACTCTAGAAATCTTCTTTGGAGCCATTTCAAAGGATAAAAAGGATTTAAAGATTTTAGAGAGATTTGAGAGAGAGAAATTGATGTTGGAAGTGAAGTGAGGATGATACTGTTGAAGGGGTATTTATAGCCATTTGAAGTCTCTGTAAATGGCTAGAAATGAATTGATAAAGAGATAGAAATGGTTGGCAACCAAATCACTTAAATGTCTAGGCAGTTACCCTAATTCGCATCCGTGAATCCTTGAGTCGCGATTGTGAATTCTGGATAATGTGAGTAACAGACAAAATTTTCTCAGAAATTCATGCTTCAATGATAAAAAATTTGAATTCTTGACCAAAATTCACAGTGAAGCTTGATTCTCACGACCGTGATTTAATGTTTGACAGCTAGTTGACTAGGACTTGTAATTCACAATCGTGAAGATAAGATAACGACCACGAATTATAAGTCGACAAAGATAAGAATGAAAAAATAAGTTTTGAAAGAATCAAAATTATGATCCATATGGAAAATGCCACATATAAAATATAATACATACAATTAAGAAAGAACACACATAGCAATCAAACATAAGATCAAAATTTTCACTTTAGGGAGCTTCCATCAAGCATTCCTAATTTTCTCTTAATGAAGTTCATTCTTTCTTCATTGAGTGGTTTAGTGAAAATATCTGCAAGTTGATGATTTGTGTCAATAAACTCTAACACAACATCACCTTTTTGCACATGATCTCTAAGGAAATGATGTCTAATATCTATGTATTTGTTCCTAGAGTGTTGGATGAGATTCTTACAAAGATTAATAGTACCAGTGTTATCACATTTAATAGGAATGTGATAAATCATTTTGCCAAAATCCTTCAATTATTGTTTCATCCAAAGAACTTGGGTACAACAACAACCCAGAGTAACAGACTTGGCTTTTATGATGGATAAGACAATCGACACTTGCTTTTCACTAAACCAAGATACTAGGCATTCTCCTATAAATTGGTTAGTCTCATAACTACTTTTTCTATCTAATAAACTACCTGCATAATCCACATATAAATATCTTATAGGATTAAAGGATGAATCCCTAGGATACCATAACCCTAAGTGAATTGTGCCATGCAAATACTTAAAAATTCTCTTAACAACATCTAAATGTGACTCTTTAGGAGAGGATTGGAACCTAGCACACATACAAACACTAAACCTGATATCTGGCCTAGAAGCAGTAAGAAAAAGTAGAGAATCAATCATACCTCGATATTTCTTTTCATCTATCGTCTTACCTGATTCATCTTTGTCTAGTTTGATGGTAACACTCATAGGCGCCTTAGCTACTTTACAACCATCCATGCCAGACTTCTTGAGTATTTCCCTTCTGTACTTGGCTTGGTTGATGAAGATCCCTTCTTTGGTTTGATTGATTTATAGACCGGGAAAGAATTTGAGCTCTCCTATCATGCTCATTTTGAATTCCTTAGTTATACACTTAGCAAAATCCTCATAAAGAGACTCATTAGTAGCACTAAAAATGATATCATCAACATAAATTTGAACAATTAGTGTATCATGCTTGTGCTTTTTAAAAAATAGTGTGGTGTCCACCTTTCATTTTTCAAAATTATTTTTCAAGAGAAATGAACTAAGCCTTTCATACCATGCTCTTGGAGCTTATTTCAATCCATATAAGGCTTTGTTTAATTTAAAAACATAGTTTGGAAAACAATGTGACTCAAACTAGGAGGTTGTTCAACATAAACTTCCTCCTCAATGATTCCATTCAAAAATGCACTTTTAACATCCATTTGAAAAAGCTTAAAATTCATGTGGCATGTATAAGATAAAAGTATCCTAATGGCCTTTAATCTTGCAATGGGGCAAAAGTCTCATAATAATCTATGCCTTTCTCTTGGTTGTACCCCTTAGCAACCAATCTAGCTTTATTTCTAGTGATAAGACCTTGGTTATCTAACTTGTTCCTAAACACCCTTTTGCAATCTACAATGGAGTGTTCTTTAGGCCTAGGGATAAGTTCCCATACCTTTTTTTCTCTCAAATTGGTTGAGTTTCTCTTGCATAGCAAGTGCCAAACTCTCATCATCAAGAGCCTCATCAATTAATTTTGGCTCAAGTTGAGAAACAAAGGCAAGATTATTATCTAAAGGATTAAGTTGAGATCTAGCACTTACACCCTTGAAGGTATCACCAATGATCAAATCCTTGGGGTGATACTAGAAAAATCTCTAATCTTTGGGTATATCTTAGCTTGGCTCATCTCTTGGTTGAAGTTATGGCTCCTCATCTTCCTTTGATGATTCACCTTCTTCCTTGCTTTTGTCCTCTCTTCTTGTGGTGTCTTGCAATTCTTGTTTTTTGAAATCACCTGCAAAATCATCAATAAAAACACCTTTCTCAAGATTAAGTTCACTATATTCATCAAAGACAACATTCATAGACTCCTCAACTACCATTGAACTTTTGTTAAAGACTCCATATGCCTTGCTAGAGGTGGAATAGTCTAAGAATATTCCTTCATTTGCGTTGGAGTTAAATTTCCCAAGATTATACTTGGTATTTAAAATATAGCACTTACAGCCAAATACTCTTAGGTATGAAATCTTTGGTTTTCTACCATTCCATAGCTCATAAGAAGTTTTGTTGAGAATGGGTCTTTTGAAAACTCTGTTTGTAATATAACATGAAGTATTAATGGCTTCAACCCTAAAGTAATTTGGTAAAGAATACTCATTGAGCATGGTCCAAGCCCCTTCTACTAGTGTTCTATTTTTTCTCTTTGCAACACCATTTTATTGTAGTGTCCTTGGAGTTGAAAATTGTCAAAAACTCCATTGTCTAAATAATAAGTTTTAAAAGACTCATTTTGAAATTCCTTTCCATGGTCACTTCTAATAGAAGAAATGAAGTAACCTTTTTCATTTTGAACTCTTTTTGCAAAACTCTTGAAAGCTTCAAAAGTATCACTCTTATGAGCTAAGAAGGATACCCAAGTAAACATAGAGTAGTCATCAACTAGGACTAGTGTAAAATGCTTTCCACCTAAGCTAACACTCCTAGTAGGTCTTATTAAGTCCATATGAATTAGTTGAAGAGGTCTAGTAAAACTTATAACATTTTTGCTTTGTGGGAGGCTTGATGTTGCTTCCCTATTTGGCAAGGACCACATGTCTTGTCTTTTGTGAAATTCAACTTGGGAAGGCCTTCCACCAACTTTTCTTTAGATAGGCTTTAAAGAAGATCCATGCTTGCATGCCCAAGCCTTCTATACCAGAACCAAGCTTCATTGCACAAAGACATAAGACACTTAAAAGATTGGTTAAATTATCTAAATCAATTGAGTAGGTATTGCTTTTCCTTTCACCCTTGAAAATAACCTCATCATCCACTAAAGTGGTGACTCGACATTCCTTAGGATGAAAGGTGATTTATTACCTTTGTCACACAATTGACTTACACTCAATAAATTATGTTGTAAGCCATTGACTAATAAAACATTATTAATTAATGAAGAACCATTCTTACCAATGGTTCCAATGCCAATTACCTTACTCTTGGCATTGTTACCAATTGTGACATCTCCACCTTATTTTTCCTTCAATGCCATGAATAGCTTTCTATTTCCAATCATATGATTGGAACATCCACTATCCACATGCCAATTGCTTGATTTGGTGGCTGCCACACTCCCCTACATAACAAAAGTGAGTTACATTTTCTTAGGTACCCAAGCATACTTAGGTCCTAGGGGTTTAGGAGTTAAAGGGTCGTCTAATTTAAGGTGAGCCTTCCTAATAAAATAATGAATGTTAACATGCTTATATTTCATGCAATAATGGCGTTAAAGTTTAGACTTATGAGTGTTTCTCCTATGCACATGTTTAGTATGAGTAGGAGGCCTTCTCATACCTTGACTATGTGAATGCATGCATATGCACGTGTGATGAGTGGTAGTAGAGAATTTCTTATGAGAGTGAGCATGCTGTTTGTTGTACATGTAGGCATGATTAGCTCTTTGAGTCTTGGCTCTTGATCTTAGGAGAGCCTTCCTTTTGCCCTTAGGGTTAGGAGGCTTAGTGCTAGGGGCACTTTTCTTCCCAATTACCTCAACTCTTGAGGTTTGAGGTTTGAGGTTCTGAAGATCTAACAAATATGGTTTGAGATGATAAGGAGGCTCTATTGAAGCCTAGACCATGTCTACTTAATGGTGGTCTTTGTGACACAATCAATATGTCCAAGGCTTCCTTTTTGTTATAAAACTTAGAGATTGAGCTTTTAAGCTCAATGACTTCTCCCTTTAGAGAGTCATTCTCCTTTCTTAATGAGGCCAATGAAGAAGATGATGTAGAAAGATTTTCTATAGATTTTTTGAGCTCATCATTTGATGCTCTCAATTCGCTTACAATGTCATTAAGGGATTTATAATCATCCTCGAAATCTTTGAAATTTTTTTTTGTAAGACTTTATTTGTGACTTGTATTTATCACATCTCATAGTTGAAGCCTCTAAGAACTCTTTATCTTTCTCATCAAATTCAAAATCAAAATTAGAGTGGGAAGAAGTACTTACCTCATTTGTAGAATCTTCTTGTGTTATGAAACAAATGCTAACAACTTCTCCTTCTTCCTCATCTTCACTTGATGTCATCCTAAGTGTCTGAAAAGCTCTTATTCTTCTCCTTGTCCCATCTCTTCTTTTTCTTTAATTTGGGATGATCGTACTTGATGTGGACTTGCTTGCCACATTCATAGCAAATGACATCATTGGATCTCTTTCTTAGACTAAGAGTTGTCTTCTTGAAGTTTTCTTTCTTTTCATCTTCTAATAAACTCCTTTGTCCTTTTTAAGAGCATTGCTTGGTCCTCTTCTTCTTTGTCACTTTCTTCATCACTTAAGGCAATTTCTACCTCATTCTCATTGGTTGAGGATTTATGTGCCAAAGTTCTTTTTTCTTTTTCTGGTTTATCTCCTTGGCCTCTTAACTTCTTCGTTTGCTCATCTTTTTGAAGGCCAACTCATGAGTTAAGAGTTTTCCCATTAACACATTTGTTGTAACCTTTCTAATCTCCATATTAGACTTTTGGATGCTGCATACTCTAGTACTAACCTTATCTAAAGGTAGAGTTTTAAGAATTTTTATGTTTATCTCATAGTTGGTGAGAGTCCTTCCTAATTTTTTCATGTTGGTGATGATGGATAAGAGTCTATTCATCATTTTGGTGATGCTTTCATGGTCCTTCATCATGAATAACTCACATTTTGTCATGTACATCTCCAAACGACTTGATTTAACTAGTGTTGTGCCTTTATGGTAGTTCTCAAGAGTCTTCCAAATGGCATGTGCTATTTGACAATGTTGCACTCTTCCAATCTCTTCTCTGAAGAGAGAGCTTAGAAGAATGACCATTGCCCTCTTATTTTTGACATTTGATCTCCTGTGAGCTTCAACCCTTTCTTCCCTTGGAATGAGTTCTTCAATTCCATCCACTACTTTAGTGGGTGGCTTCCATTCTTTGATAACCATATCCCAAAGGTCCACCACATCTGTATCAAGGCAAATTTCCATTCTATACTTCCAATGAGTATAGTCGGATCCATCAAAATGGGGTTTGAGGTGTGAATAGATTCCCTCTTGTGCTATGAACTTTGCTTACCCAATTAAGGCTAGAATGTGAGACTTGGCTCTAATACCACTTATTGGCCCTAGGCACCGAGAATAACAGGGGGGAGGGATGTTGAAATGGTGTATAAACAAAAATTAAGAGTAGGGGATAAAGAAGAGTAGAAAATGAAGCACACGATTTATAGTGATTCAGGTATAATTGACCCTACATCCACTCCTCAATTCTCTGCAATTGGGTGTTCCACTTACTCATATTGGTGTTTCTAAGCTCACACCTAAATTTTACACTTTGTGTTTTCAAGGCTCATAGAACAACCTTTATACTTTGTGTTTTCAAGGTTCACACAATAACCTTTACACTATGTGTTTTTAAGGCTCAGACAACAACCACTTTTGAGTGTTTTCATAAGCTCACACTATAACCTTTGCACTTGGTGTTTAATGCTCACACCCAACACTTACAATCTCATAAAGAAGAGAAGAAAATGAGTAACAAAAGATTGAGAGCTTTAACACAAGTAATGAATTCTCTATATGTCTAATTTCTCACTATTTTGTGGAGTATTTATACCCCATACCCACCAAAGAGACGTTAGTCTTTAAAGCTGAACAAATCTTCAAGATATGCTAGGCAGATTCTGCATTAATTGCATGTTAGGAAGGAGTCATGGTCCTTACTGGTCAATTGCGATCGCAAAATCCAAATTTCCATACAAGAGCCAAAAATTGCAACGAAAAAACCTATTTGTGTCTAACAGCTAATGCATGTGGTAGCTTCTCATTAGTCCATCAGGAAAATATAGTCATTGTGTTCTAACTGCCCATAAATGTCGTGGTCATGATTCTTCTTTGTACAGGATGTGACTGATAACGCTAATCCTTCTGTTTGAAAGATAATCTTCTTCTTTTAGAATCGCGGTCGCTATCCAAAATGTTGCTCTCGCAAATTTTATTCTCCAATGGATACCTGAGACACTTGACATGCTGTAATTGTGGACTGGCTTCCCTCTTTAATTACTTTGAAAGTCGCGGTTGCGACTAAGGCGTGACACACATCACAAATTCATCTGTGACTTTGGCACTCCTATCTTTGGATGAGTCACGACAGTGATGATGCCCGCGAATCCTTCTGGCCGAGTTTCACCCTTTTCTTGAACTATGTCGTGGTCGTAAGTTACAGACAACTGACCGCGAATTTGGATGAACTTTGCCTTCTTGAAGATTATGTAATCCTTCCAACATCCGATGGAAAATCTAACTTAATTTCTGCAAAACAATAGTTAGTTGAAACATTAGATATGATCAATCTCCTTGTCAAGATAAAAAAAAGGTCCAAGACTTAGGATTAACCATTCTAGTCAAACATAATAGTATCATTATACAAGGAAAGAGCCCATGAGGGAAAGTAAATAAAACCCAAAATAAGGAATAACATGTTAAAAGAAAGGTGGGGAAGTTATAACCTATTTCTTCATTAATAATTAACCCCTATTGTGAGTTGAAATAAAACAACAATGATAAAGAAAAAACATAAAAAAATTCGATTAGATGAAAAACTTGAAAAAGGGCCATCTAGGTAAAAGTGAAGGGAAAAGAAAAAGAGAGTTGAAAAATGTTTGGTTAGCTATTAATAATTATAGTATTTTGTCATTAGGTGTCTTGCAATTGCATTTTGCATTGAATAAATGAGAGCATGAAATTATGGTATCACCATACATGAGAATGATCAAACTACCCCTTCGAAAAAATAAAAAAGAAGTGGAAAAGCTCATTAAGTCATAAGCGTAAAAGTGTGGCTTAGGCAAAAGTTAGAGCCAATACCAAATAGAAAAAGGAAAGAAAAAAAGATGTAAGATCACTACGTTGAAAATCCATAAGGTTGGTCTAGGCAAAAGTTACAACATCTCACTAGGTTTAGAACTAAAGGGTAGCTTAAGCAAAAATTATGGCATAAAAAGTATAAACAAAAAAGGGAAAGAAAGAAGAAAAAGAGGGGAAGTACATAGCCACGATTGGGCATTAACACACATCTAGAAACCAATGATATATGCCTATACATATATTATAGTATTCTTATAGGCTTTGTATGTGCCAACCACTAAGGAGAGCTTAAGATCATATATGTTCAATTTGAGGGCAAATATACTAGCTTTGATAAGTTGTCAGTAATACCAAGTTTCTGTCATGTGTTTTTTTAACTTTCAAGATCCAGGATTCTTGACATTCTTACTTGGCCGAGTTCTATAATGCTTATAAGAAGTTTTATTTTGTTTATGTGTAATAAGATTTTGCATTGCATCATGATTCATGCATTTATGTTGTGTGAGGGTGTACACTTGCTTTTATTTTAGTAATTATTTCTTTTAAATTGTCTAAATAGCAAGAAAACATGAAAAATAAGGGATTATTAGCTTCTAAGAAGCTTGAAGAGAGGAGACAAATAAGGTTTATGATGCAATTTAGTGTAAAACTCATCAGATTAATATAGTTGGACTTTCACCTATTAAGGTAAGTATAAAAGAAAATTACTTATAATGAAACTAACATAGTCCATTTAATTTTTTTTAGAATGATATCATGAAAAGCCAAGAAGTCATTAATAAAGGTCACAAATAAGATTAGCAATTATAGCAAGAGCTATCATCATCATCACCATATAGGGATAAGAAATGAGGGAGACATTATAAGTATCTTGGATAAGTATAAGCTACAATAAAGAAATAACAAAAATTAAAAGAAACAACCAGTTTGATGCTCAAATATTCATTTGGTCTTCTCATTGCTCAGTTCCTAAACTATATGACTTTATAACTCTATGCATAGATGGTTTATACAACTCTAACATCAAGGTCCTTTATGTTAGGTTTTGTAAAACAAATGTAGCAAAAAAACAAAAAATTTCTGCAAAGTATCCCACTAATGATCCATGTGATTTGATTAAATTGAAATAAAAAGATATGCATCTTACTAATTCAGATGTGGGATCGCAATCTATTGGAAGATTAAGAGGGGGTTTACATCGATGATACCCTACCTCGAGCTTGAAGTCAGATAAAGACATCACCAAAGGGTGTTCGTCCTTTACAAGTATCCACATGAATAGGTTTTCTCCAAAAATGAGTTATGTGTTGCACTAATGTTTTTCTCTCTCCAAAATGTTTTTGTGTTTTTCAAGGAAAAATATGAATACTCTTTTTCATACAAAAACCATAAAAATGTGTATGCATATATATATATATAGTAGAAAATACTATTTCATTTTGGGCCTATTCTAAGTATGTGACTTTGTAGGTTCACATAATGTTGGTAGTAGTCCAAAATCTATTTGTGGCACATAAGTCATAAGTGGTCTATAGTAAGACATTATGACTATCTAAATTATGTGAAGACTACTGATTCGACCTAACCAATTGTACAAATAGTATTATAATCCTTTTATCACATTATATCTCAATTGATCATAAGATCATATCATCCTTATACAGTTGAATTCTTTCTCAATCCCTAAGTATATTAATGTAAAATGACATTAATAACCTTTATTAATTCATTTTCGCATGGCATTCAATCTAATTTATTGAGTGGCTTAAAGATATATTTCTCATAAATATATGATGGAGAAATTCCTTCTCAATCACTCATATTCCTTTATATGTTTTACTATCTGTCCAATATCAGTCTGAACGATCATCTGATTAAAGATAGCATTAAACTATATCAAAATATGAAGTTTATCATGTTGGAATTCATGGTGATTTTCAAGTCAGAGGATTAAGTTAATACTACTGCTTGAGGATTACTTATAACTGTTTATTCATGTAGTATTCTCATAGCAGGTCAGTCCAATATAATGTTTCCTATGTTAGGAATTGTAGAATAAACACAGTAGAAAAAAACTTTTTTATAATGAATCCCAACAAGGATCCACATGATTTGATTAAATCGATAAGAGGGATATGAAATCCTTACCAATTTTAACAAGAAATACAAGATTAATGAAAGGTAGAGAGAAGATTTACACTAGTAATACCCAATCTTGAGCTTGGAGTGTAGATGTTGGATTGAAGCGCTACCAAATTGATGAATGTCCTTTGTAGGTATCTACATGAACTGGCTCTCTAAAATGAAAATGTGTTAGAACTAGTGTTTTTCTCTCTCTAAAGTTGTTATTTGACAATGTGAGTATTATGTCCTAAAAATTTATGTATATATCTTAGCTATTAAGATATATATGGTAACATCATGTATTCTATCAATAGATAACTAGATATTCTTTTTTTATTTTAACATTTAAAATGATAAGGATATCTAATAAGATAATATCTCTAATTGTCTTAATATATTTTTAGAAAAAGTACAAAATGCTATTTCATTTTGGGCATTCTCTAAGTGTACGATCCTATAGGCTCACATAATGTTGGTAGTGGCCCAAAATCTATTAATGGTCCACCAATCATAAGTGACCTCTAACAAGACATTATGACTACCCAAATTATGTGAAAGTCAACAATCCAACTTAACCTATTTTGGAAACAGTACTATAATACTTTTGTCGCATTATATCTCAATTGAACATAAGGCATGGATCATATCATCCTTATATAGTTTAATTCTTTCTTGATCTCTAAGAAAACTAATGTAAAATGACATTGATAGCCTTTACCAATTTATTATCGCATGACCATGTAATCTCTTAAATTTAAGTTATTGAAGGGCTTAATGATATATTTCTCATAAATAGATGAGGGGCAAATTCCTTCTTAATCACTCATATTCCTCTGCATGATTTACTTCATGTCAAATATCAATATGAATAATTATCCTATTAAAGATAATGTTAGACTGTATAAATACTTGAAGTTCATCATATTGGAATCCATGGTGATTTTCAGATTAGAGGATTAAGTTAATATTATTACATGACAATCACTTATGACTGTTTATCCATGTAATGTTCTTGTGGCAGGTCAATCCAATAAATGTTTCTTAAACATGTATCTATGTGTTTGATTTAATATCATATGTCCATGACTATTAAAACATAGTCATAGATCAAACACATACTAGTCTTCATTCATTATTATCTCAACAATATTGATCAAATAAGGACAATTTAAGATATAATTCTTTATATCTAAAGGTTTTTCTATCAAGTCACATATTTGATGATATTAGTTGGAATTAACTATTAATGGAATTTACAATTAGCCACAATCAAAATAAAAAGGAGATATTTAATAAAATTGCAATCATAACATTATTAAGAAAATATCTATTACAAGAATTGGCCTAGGGCACACAACTAACATCTGAAACATGTATTTATGTGTTTGACTTAGTGTACTATATCCATGACTAGTAAAATGCAGTCATCAATTAAAGCACATACTAGTCTTCATTCATTATTACCCTAGCATTAATTGACTAAGGATAATTTAAAATAGAATTCTTTTATACCTAGGTGTTTTACAATCAAGTCACACACTTGATGACATTGGCTAGAATTAGTTATTCAGAAATTTATTATTTAACCATAAACTATGTATAAAAGATATATTTAATAAAAATGCAACCATGACATATTAAGAAAATATCCATTTCAAGAATTTCCATAGGCCACATAACTAACATACTCAAATTATGTAAAGGTCAGTAATCTAACCTAACCTATTTTATAAATTGTATTATAATCCTTTTGTTACATTATATCAATTGAACATAAGGAATGAATCATGTCATCTTTATATAGTTTAATTATTTCTCAATCTCTAAGTAGATTGATGTAAAATGACATTGATAATCTTTATAAAATCATTTCCTCATGCCATGTAATCTCTTCAATTTAACTTATCAAGGGGCATAAAGATATATTTCTAATAAATACATGAGATACAATTTCCTTCTCAGTCACTCATATTCCTCTATATGATTTACTTCATGTCTAGTAGTAGTTTGTATGATCATCCTATTAAAGATAATGTTAGACCATATCAAAACATGAAGTTCATCATCTTGGAATCCATGATGACTTTTAGATCAAAGGATTAAGTTAATACTATTGTATGAGAATCACTGATGACAATTTATCCATATGGTGTTTTCATAACAAGTCAGTCTCACACAATGTTTCTTAAACATGTATCTATGTGTTTGACTTATCACATATCCATGACCAGTAAAATATAGTCATTAATTAAAACACACATTAGTCTTCATACATTATTATCCTAACATTAATGACTGACTAGGTACAATTTAGAATAGAATTCTTTATAGTTAAGGGTTTTACTATCAAGTCACATACTTGATGATCTTAAGCAAAATTTTGACTATTCATGGAATTTATCATTTAGCCATAAACATAATATAGTAGAGATATTCACTAAAAATGCAACCATGGCATTAATGAAAAAAAATATCCATTACAAAAATTATCCTAGGGCACATAACTAAAAGTAAGACCATGACCTAAAATAGTGAAAGAAAGCATCATGTTAACTGAATGATCTCAACATCTTGATTAATGGTTGCCATTTTGGTATCTTTTATAAGCTCTTATTGGAAAGTATGTTTAGAGTTTTTAGTTGAAGCATGAACTTGAAAAATTAAATAAGGTACTCCTTCTTCTCTAAGAAAAGAATGAGAATGTATAAAGGTTAGTTAAACAAGGTAGAGTCTCTTAACCAAATGAGGTTGATGATTATAAAAGATAATAACAAGATGGTGGTAGCCTCACTAATTGGAAGATGGAATGTATGAGTAATGTCCATCCATCATGGCGAGAATGTTATTAAACTTGATCTAAACCATAGAGAGGTTGCTGGTGAATATGACTATTATATGCTCATGCACTATTGCTAGAAGCTTATTATACCACTTCCTTATTATGTGCATGTAATGTGCATGTTCCCTCTATCCCTTAATAATTAAGAATCAAGCTGAGAAAAAGAGTGCATAAATCAAAGCTTGGAATGAATCAGAGAAGGATAAATATGGCAATAGGGAAATGGATGATATGAGTATAGATGACCACCTCTAAATAATAAGGTCTAAAAGACCAGGCTATTGGGATCACAAAGGATTCACTAGTGACATCATTATTATAACTTTTGCATACCTAGTTGCAATTAATGAAACTTAATGCAAGATGATTTGATAAAGCTTTAATGAAGCATCATGTACTTTTAAGATCCTTAATGTTTGGATTTTACTTTTTATTGCTCTTTATATCCATTCTTTCATTTTTTTAAATTATTTTCCAAGCTTGTATCATTGTGAAGCTAGAATAGGAAAAAAGATTGAGATTTTATATCCCAAAGTTGTAAGAATAAGGTAGAGAGTAATGATTCAAGCCCTAAACAAGAAAAAGCAAAGGTGGGAGCCTTACAAGAATTGAAAAGATAGAGACAAAGCAAGGTGACAAAGCTTACATGAAGAGGGATGCATCTAGGATAGGAAAACAATGATGTTTCATGTGAATCCTTTAAAGGAGAGACATGCTAGTAAGGAAAATAAAGGTCTCACATGAAAAGGTAGTGAACAAAAAAATATAAAAAATAAAGATTCCAGAAAACAAATAATGATCTATATAGATAAAAGGACCTTCAATATTAGCCTAGTGCATTTTTAAACCCTAAAGGTCAACCTGATGCATCTTATAACTTGACTGTAAACGTCTCAAAGGGAGAGAAGGCCAATAAACTATATAATTTGGCAAGCTACTTGATGTGGTCAATGATGGAGGCAAATCAGACTGAAGAAAGATAGGACAACTCCATCAAAGATCACCTAAGAAGAACTATAATAAGCAGGCTTGGGTAATCCCTTATTCTAACTCTAATAAGTGGGCTCAAGTAAGTTCTAGTAAGTGGGTGTATCAAGCAGGAAATAGTCATGCCTCTTGGTCCTAAAGATGAACTATGATGCTTAAGTGAGCTTTAATATGTCAACAAAGAGGAAGGACATTTTAATAATTACATATCTTGATTAAGGTGATTATCCAACATGAGATATTAGCTATAAAAAAAAGGAATAAGCAAGGATCTTATGGCAAAAGGTCAGAGGTGTCAAATGTCACATCAAGAACCATAAAAGATTTATTATTGATATTGAATGCTGAAACTTTCCATGACCTTTGTATGGATGGTTAAGAAGCTTAGAAAGGAATCGACAAAGCTCTAATAGGAACAAGATTAAAAACAAGGGCAATTCATACATTATAATGAAACCAAAATGGAAACCTACATTACAAAAAGAAAAAGAAAAAGCAAGACAAAGTAAAAGGCCACAAGAATCCATACAAAAATGGAATAATTATAAGAACTCTAACTAGGAAGGAAGTTAAAGAAAGGAGGAATGATCATAAAGATTTGATATAGGAGACATGCTAATACTAAGCAAAAAGAAATAGGAACTCACTCAAAGTTCAAAAACTAAAGAGGCCATTGAGATAGCTAAGTAGGAGCCACAGTGACTCAATAAAACTACTAAGGAAAGAAACTTCAAACATGATGTCCTTCCCTATATCCTTCCAATATCATTAAAATACTTGAGCCTCTTACTTATTTGTTTTGATATGTTATCATTATTATATTATTTTCCAAGCCTGTGCAAAATAAGAATGAAAACAAAGAATGGAGAAGGCATATCCTTAACCTTGAAAGTTGGAAAAAGAAATATATAATGATGAGAAGGAATTAAGTTAAGTCCCACAAGAGATGAAACAAAAAGGAAAGGTGAAGCAATAAGAGATGGACTGAAAAGACAAAAAAAAAAAAAAGGAAAAAAAAAACATAAAAAATATGAACTATAAAAAATGACAGAAACATAAGAGTTAATGAAAGAGGCATAACAACACCATACTAGTGTTAAAATAGATACATTAGGAGAATAGGTAAGAGGAGCTAAAAGAATAAGCTCAAGTAAGACCAACATTGTAAGGTTTGGAGTGCGATTGCATTATTTTGGTGTAAGTTTTGGTACATGGTTGCCTTAATTTGATGTTATGGCTTATATTTGTTTGATAATTCATGATGTGTGCACCTAATGTACATTCAAATGACATAATAATGATGTATTTTAGATGCCAAAAGTTTATATTTGAAGTATATTGAAGGAAGCAAGAAAGAGTTAGATAGTTGCATAACTGCCTAATTTTGGTGATGTTGCCTATGTTTGTTTGATGTGCGGTTAATATATATGCCTATGAATATTTAAATAACATGATAATGATGTGTTTCAAATGATTTTTAAATATCTAGATTTGTTATTTGAATTTTGTTCGTCAAAGGAAGGAAAAGTTAGAAGCAGAGCTTCTACAAGGCATATGCTTGCTTTCATAAGTTGTAGGCTTTAAAATATGCATTTTAGAAAGCATTTTTGGCTGCATATTTTTATTAGGAATTAATTATTAATCATTGAGGCATAATATTTAAGCAAATAATGTATGAAAAAGAATTTTTGGCAATCAAATCTCAATTGGCAGCCAAATGTGCTTAATTTAGTTAAACGAGCTAACACATCTAAAATGGTCATTTTGCACCTTCCAAACTGCCTCACCACCTTTTTCATTTTATTTCCATGACTAAACATCAGATTTCTTTAATTTCCATTAGTCTAAAACTCATCCAAACCCTCCCAAAACCTTTCCTCTATCCATGACCACTAGATCAAGTTAGCAAAATCAAGTATGCTCATCCATCTTCTTCCATCTTTTAAGCAACTTGGTGATTTTCTCCTACCTATTTCATAGAAGTTGCAATATGCCACATTTATTGTATATTTGTTTATGCTTGAATAAGTATGTTTATGGTGTTTTTGAGCTTGATGGTAATAGAAGAGATGAAGTTTGGTGTTAGTATGGCACAAAAGGTGATGTTGTCTTCAAAAGGAATTTTAGATATACTTAAAAGTATAGGTTGTTCCTCTTAGTTCATCATGTTTTATGGTTTATTAAATGATTCTTAGTGTTCTAATATTCATATGTTACAAGTAAATTAAGTTTGAATGGTGTTTTATACCTTAGTTGCACTAAAACCAAAGTTGATGTCTCAATGAATCTTAAAAGTTTTCTTATGTAACTAGCTTGAATTTGCATGAAAGATTGATATTAAATGAGTTTCTCTAACTTTTTTTTAATACTTTAGGCTTATGATTGGTGATGTAGTATACATGATGGAAAAGAGTGTCCTTCACTTATTTGAGGTACAGATCAACAATGACATGTTAAGTAAAATTAAGTTATTTCTTTTACAAATGAACTTAATTTAATTGTTCTATGTGTATTTGTTGGGTGCTATTAGAGATTGTGATATTGATCAAGGCAAGTAGAATTTGTATATTTTGGGAAAGAGATATAGCTTGAGGCTAGTAGCTATTCTTAGACCTTTTCAAGTGATTTTAAGTTTTCAAAACTTAACATTCATGCGTCATGCAAATTATGTTTCAATGTACTTAATGTTTAATGTACAAGTTGTGACTATGATCAAGCATATATTTTTATGCATATTTAAATATGATACTTATAAATGACTTAATATATATGTTTACTACCATATGCATTGATTATGATGATGATATGTGAAAGCAATGGTATTACTTAGTTGTGTTGGTAATCCCAAAGATGATGTCAGGATTCCATCGATACATGGCTAGCTATGTTTAGATTATTGGTGTGATAGGTTGAAAATGTTAAATGAAATGAATGCATGCATGACACAACTAGTAAGGAAATTCTCTTGTGTAAGAGAATGATGCGATTGGTGAGATAACTCTCCCACGAGAGATTAAATCTTAAGCCAGTAGATGAGGAAACTCTCCTGGAGCAAGGATTGGCTTGTGGGAAGGAGAGGAAGTATTCCACAATGCCTTAAGCAAGGTTTCCCCATTGACTTAGGTAGCTTTAATTGCTTATATCATATGTTATCATGTCAATGAAAGGTATTAATTATTTATTTTACTTACACACTTGCACACACACATATATATAAAATATCTTGATGTATAATATTTTATCTAGAGGGGATATGGGCTCATTTATTCATTAAGTATGAAAGGCTCACCCTAATTTGTTGACTATTATAGGTTCTATAGAGGAGGCTTAAGATAAGGGGGGCTAGGTTCTAAACATGTTTGAGGATACATATATGTATATATTGTGAACCATCGTATATTAAGACTTATGGACATGTATACATTCCTAGTAACCATACTAGCTGGTAGGCTTACTTTTATATTTTATGACAGGATATCCCTTATTTAAATGTTGTAAAACAAGTTAAAAATTTATATATAATATATAGATGACGTTCATGTATATGAAATTGATACAAAACTTATGAATAATCCTCTCCATTTACATGTGACTTACGTATTTAAGATGAATGATTTTATGAAATGATTATAGACCAGTATGCTTGCTAGATGTTTAGGGGACCTTAGGCCTCCTAAGCACCTAGCATCAATATGACCTAAAGGTGGGTCACAAAAAAACCTAATGAACCATCAAGGAAAATAAAGCCTGCAAACCACTATCAAGCTTGATGATCTTGTAACCTTTTAGTATCCTCGAAATGTAACAACCATATTCATTTACATAACTCATATCATTCATGTTCAAAATACATATGCATAAAGGTTTTATCCATCCTACACACAATCAAACATTTATTTGATGTACATATATGTATATGACACAAGGAGAGAGAGAG
>CATIWR010238043.1:0-24927 GCA_949677035.1 Omphalea diandra | reverse complement strand
TTAATATCAAATTTATATAAATTATCAATTATTAATAACAGTTATATTTATAATTAAGAAATTATAATTAAAAAAGGAATGTACATTTCTGTTATGTGGAATGTACATTTCTGTTATGTGGAATGTACATTTCCGTTATGTAGAATGTACATTTTTAGCGGTATCGGTTTCGGTATACCGCGAATACCGCATAATTTTAGCGGTATCGGTTTTAGCGGTTTTCGTGGTATTCGGTATCGGTATCGGTATTATGATTTTTCGGTTTCGGTATTCGCGGTATCGGTAAAATTCGCGGTTTCGGTATTCGCGGTTTACCGATTACACCCCTAGAGAGAAGCGGGTACGAACTGGAACAACGAAAAAGGAAAAACTTAGAATATCTGATGTTTTCTATTACAGAGATATTAATGCGTACGATATATAGTTTTCATAAAGCAAGTGTAATTTTACAAGATGAACATTGAATTCAAATAAACATTGATTTTATCTTGGTGGTTCTTTTTTTCTTTTGGTATACCGCAAAATAAGCATCAACCTACTTGACATGTTAATGGCAAATTTATCCTTGAAATTTTTGCAGGCTGTAATGTTTATCCTGATTTTGATTTTTGCTACTGTTCACAGTGGCTTGGCTAGTCTCCGAGATATAGGTGAGGAACTTATTGGAGAATGAGCATTTCGTGTTCTGTTTGCAGGGGTCTCTCTTCCATTGGCTGTTGGTACTGTTGTGAGTTCCGAACCCTGATGGATTATAATCATTTCCTGCAAAACTCAGTTTTTATGCTTTTTATGATGAAACTCTTCTATGCCTTGAAAGAAATTTGTTTCTCTGTCTCACGCTCATTGTGGTTTGAAACGATTGTATGTCAGGTTTACTTCATCAACCACCGATATGATGGAGTTCAGTTATAGCAGCTTCAAAGTGCCCCTGCAGTACATCAAATTGTGTGGGTTTCCAATTTTATCTCTTTCTTTTTCCTCTATCCTTCAACCTTTAATCTATTGAAAGTAGCAGCTGTTGACAAGCCCAAAATGCATCTCTGGGAAACTGGCATAATGAGAATCACCAGGCATCCTCAGGTAGGGTGTTTTATTTGATGGCCCCTTTCCATATACACAAAGTTCTGTTGCTGAGCATCTGAAGGAAACTTGTTATCTATTTGTTAACCTGAAAGTATACCAGGCTGCAATTTGATGATCTTTCCAAAGACTCGGCCTCACCCATGTGAGCTACCCTATTCATTAGAACTCATAGTGCTGTTAGGCATGATGAATTAGTTTTGGCATCGCTAAGTTGGATATTTTTGGCTGAAAAGATGGCGCTTGGCCTACACTTGAGGATGAAGTTGCAAAAATTTTCACTGCTTTAGAACCTAGAACACACGTTACCCCATGAAATTGAAATACTACCTTGCCTAAGCAGAAATGCTTTTGCAAATTTAGCTCTCTTTTTCCAAAATACTCTTGGAAGAAGATTCTTTTGAAGTGCTACCAAAATAAAATGGAATGTTGTTGGTTTTACTCAGCAACCAGACTATCCCTGCTCCGGCATCTCACTCTCTCTTTATGACACACAGTCAAGAAGTTTGAGAGCCCAAAGTCCATATGGACCCCACATCAAAATCCCATCTTTCAGTGTGCTTGCAACTTGGATCATAACACACACTCGCACAAACTTATTTCTAGGGAAATCAACCTACTTTTATTTCTTTTCAGATGGTTGGGCAGGTGATCTGGTGCTTGGCTCATACAATTTGGATGGGAAACTCTGTAGTAGTTGCAGCATCAATTGGTTTAATTAGACATCATTTGTTTGGTGTGTGGAATGGAGACCGGAGATTGGCAAAACGATATGGCGAGGCTTTTGAAGCCGTGAGGAAAAGTACAAGTGTATTTCCATTTGCTGCTATCCTTGATGGCCGTAAAAAATTACCCAACGATTATTATAAGGAATTCTTCCGGTTACCATATTTTTCAATTACTGCACTGACTTTAGGTGCATAGTTTGCTCACCCACTTATGCAGGCTGCTAGTTGCCGACTTCACTGGTGAGATCTGAATTGTATCAAATTTGGGTTGTTTTGATATGGGTAACGTGTGATAAACATATATCAATTCAAAAGGGAAGAAATTAAGTTTTTTTTTTTTTTATTTGAGTATTAGAGGATAGAGATTATATTAATGAGATTCAAACTCCCATGTTCACTTCTAAATGGTTCCACTTATCACCAGCTAAGACACCACTTGAAATTAAATTTCAAGTACATGCATGATGGATATTTGCTCAAGGATAGAATTGGAACCCCGTATGGTATTAATTTTGCATCACGAAGGTCCATCCATCATCTCTAAAAATGGACTGTTGTTAGTGCTTTCTTCTATCCTCGTAGAAGAAACCTCGGTCATTTTCACACGTTTCTAACTACACTACTGGCGTGAATCAGAGTAGCCTGCTAAGTAATTTGAGGGTTTAATAGGTTAAAAATAAGTAAGTTAATCTTGAAACATTAAAATAGGATTTTTTTTTTTTCATAAATATATGTGATTCACAATAGATAAACTTTATGTATTTATGTGTTTAAATGATTTAAAATCACGGAATAATTTCACTGAAAATAAAGGTTAAGAGGATTTTTTTTGTCTGTGCACCGTGTTTGGAATTGAAAACATAATACTGCAGTTTTTTAATTAAAAAATAAATAAAATATTGTTTTATTTTTTGTATTTATTAAAATAAAAATTACAATTTATAATTTATCTTATTTTATATTTTAAAAAATTAAAAAAAATATTAAGGTAATGTTTGATAAGATAAAATATATAATCAACTATAAATTCAATGAACTATTCAATTAAAATTTTTTTATTACAGAACGAAGAAATGAAAAAAAGAAAAAAAAAAAAAAGGTAAATAAAACGTTACCTAAGAGTGTTGAAGGATGAAGAAAGTAGAAGGCCAGGAAGAAAAAGATAAATAAAGGAATTGAGAAACGAGAAAAAAAAAAAAAAAAAAAGAATTTTGTAGGTGAAAAAAGTAAAATCAATTATTTAACCCAACAAAACAGTAGTCTTATTTGGTCACAAGGCGACACTTGTTTGACTTGACTCCACCATCGCCCTGTGCCGTGCGTGAATCAAATTAACTCGTGGACTCGGCAAATGAAGGGTTTAATAGGTTAAAAATAAAAGTTAGAGTGTCAAATAAGTCAACATTAAAGATCAGGGAATCAAATAAATGAGCTGAAATGGGCTATTAATTTAGAATTTATAAACAAAAATAAAATAAATAATATTGTCAAAAAATAATGTTATAGTTAGACTAAATATCAAAAAAAAAAAAATGTTTGACATGTATTGCAATACTAACAATACTAAAGTTTTAATTTATAATAATAACTAAAAATGTAATTTACACCAATTATGTGAATATAAATAATGCATTTAATTAAGGAAAAATATATTAAAATTTCATAAATTTTAAGTATTTTTGTTATTAAAGCCTTCAAATCTTAAATTTAATTTTTTAAGTTCCTAAATTTTTTAAATTTTTATCACAATATTCTTTTTTTATAATCTATCAAAGCATTAATATATACATACAAATATTAAATTGATGTATAGATGATATATTAGTCATTTACCACCTTGAATTTTAAGTAAATAAAATGAAAATTTTAAATTTTAAATTAACTTTTAAATTCAAAATCACATAAAAAAAAAAGATAAATGAAATAATGAGAGTTCACTATTAGAAATCTCATATAAAATGATATCATATTTTTCTATCACTAGAAACCTTATTTACATTAAATTCAATTTAGTTTACCCCACCACTATCCTCACCAAAATCTTCTTTTTATTAACAAACTTCATTGGCTAATAAAAAAAAGTATCCATTTGTTAATAAAAATAAAAATAAAAATAGAAGATCAATTGATTTCAAAACTTAAATCATAGGACATATTTGATTCACTCTTGAAAAAATAAAATGAGAATGAAAATAAATATATAAATAAAAAATATAATTTCTAATTTATTTATTAAATGGAATTTTAAAATAATCCTAAAAATTATATTTAAAAAATATATATTATTTGAATAAAATTTTAAAATAAAACAGTAAATTTTTTTCGAATCCAACAAGAAAATAATATTTTATTCTAAATATAAAATTTCATTTCCATTCTAACGAGTAAATCAAACATTACCTTATAAATTTAATAGCCCGATTTTGAAAAAAGAAAAATAGATATCCTTATTACTACAATACGTAAAAATTCAAGCGCCTATTGGAATTTACTCTCATAACAATAATACGTGGAGACCTGATGTAGCAACAAGTGAGCAAAACGGAGTCTCTTTTCTCTTTGTCCGATTCTAAGATCTGATCTTTGCTGTTGCCAAATCATACATTTCTCCAGGTACTTAAATCATTTTTTCACTTTTATCTGTTTGAAAAAGTTCTTTCTCCCTTTTGCCGTGTGTGGAACTGTTTTTCGTGATCTCTGGTTGATTTCTGTTCATCTAATTTATGTAAATCGGATTATATATTTATGTTCAACCCGATGATGTTTGGCTATGGACAATAGAATTGTTTGGGTTTTTTCGACCTCAATGATCGGTTGTATAATCGTAATTTGCATTTGGAATTTTTGAAATGGTATTCTCATCATTGCATTCGGGATTTGAAGGTTCTAATTGGATTGGGTGCATCGTCATGCAGTTGGTTTTGGTAAATTTGTAGCTGTAATGGCTATTATCATGTGACATTTCAGTGGTTTGTTTTCGTTTAATTTACTGTATTTAGTTTGCGTTTTGAATTGATAGCTTTTATGGGTTGCGTTTGTGCAATGCAAAAGTTTGTTCTTAGTCTGCAAAGGTCGCTGTTGAGTTTTTGTCTCTCAGGAAATGTTGAACCTAATTTAGGCCAAGCTATAAGTAATAATAATAATAATAATAAGAGACGAAAGAAAACTATTTGAGGTTTGAATTTCCGTTTCTGCATAAAGATAGGTTTGGGGGATAAAGAGTTTGGTGAATGGGGATTCAAACAATGGGATCTCAAAGTAATGGCCAACAATCTCGTCTGCAACCATGTCAATTGACAAGGCAAAACTCATGGTACAGTCTAACTTTAAATGAAGTCCAAAATCAATTAGGTAATCTAGGAAAACCCTTGGGTAGCATGAACCTCGATGAGCTTCTTAAAAATGTGTGGAGCACTGAAACAAATCAATCCATGGGAACGGACATTGAAAATACTTCTCTCCAACGGCAGGCCAGCCTAACATTGGCTAGGGCCCTCAGTGGGAAAACGGTGGACCAGGTCTGGAAAGAGATTCAGCAAGGTCAGAAGAAGAGATTTGGTCAGAACATGAAGGCTCAGGAAAGAGAACCTATGCTGGGTGAAGTAACTTTGGAGGACTTCTTGGTACAGGCAGGGCTTTTTGCTGAAGCATCATTAAATCCTTCTATGGAAGTGGTTGCTGTTGATGCAGTGACTCATCAAAGTCTCCCACAGAAGATGGTGTTGTCTTCGTCACCATTAACGGGCACTTTATCAGATACAATGGTGTCGCAGCTGAAAAGGGATGCCCCAGATACACTCGAGAGAAGTATAGACCGGAGGTTGAGGAGAAAGATCAAGAACAGGGAATCTGCTGCCCGTTCACGAGCTAGAAAGCAGGTGAGCTTTTGGATGTATCTCCAAGGAGTTTAATGTGTTTGGGTTGCTTTAATTTTATTTATTCATGACCTTAAGCCTTTTTGTGGCAATAATAGGCTTACCACAATGAGTTGGTGAACAAGGTTTCACGTCTGGAGGAGGAGAACGTTAAGCTGAAGAAAGAAAAGGTAGGAATCTTTTATTTTACTAAAGTTGCTTGCTTTTTTTTTTTGGCTATAAATAATGTTGAAAATGTTTTTATTCTATATGACCTTTAAGCCTTGTGAACTTACTTGGACATGAGCATTGCATCCATTCATATTGTTGAACTGATTCCATGTATATTAAGCTTTGTATTCAGTGAACGAAGAAAAATTCTGCATGGCCTGATGTCAATTAAATCATTTTTGTTGGTAAAATAACTTGGATAAAGATTATTTTTTATTTATTCTGTAATTGGATAATCAGAAGAAAAACTTGTATTGCACTTATAAGGGGAAGCATTCACAAATGCTAATTTGGATGGTCCTTAATTCAGTGCCATCTTTCATGAGCTAAATTCGACAAAAGATCTCAATTCAATTCTTAAATTGTTTGGGGAGGGTGGGAAAAGGGAGAAAAAAAATTTATGGTTGGAGGATTTTGAAAAATTCCAACTCTCTGTTGTTTGGAAGGGGAAGAAAATGAGAGGATGGAAACTAAAGGGAGGGCTAAGAATAGAGCCCACTAATTTTTTGCTTCATATTTTGGAGGGAAAGTAGGGTGAAAATGGAGTATTTACAACTTGCCCCTATTATAATTTTATATGATGAAAAAGTGAAGATGTCGTTAATAAAATAATCTTTTCCAGTTCTCATTCCTTCAATGTTCCTCTTCAAACCAACTCACCAGGCAACAGAGTGAACGTGATTCTGACCTCTTCTATTTTTCTTCTTCATATTTCCTCTCGTTTTCATCGCTCCCATGTTTTTGTTTCCAGACTTAGTGTTAGGACTTTCTACAATAAGTGCCAGAGGATAATGGAGAGGTGCATTTGTCTTTGCGCTATCCACCTCTCCAAACCCCTCCTATCTCCCTTTCCTATGTGCCAGTAGTTTGCCCTCCCTAAGATTTGAACAATTGCTAAACCTTACAGATGCATAATGTGTAATGATGTGGAGGCAGTGTGAGAAGAAACGTTGGGTAGCTTTTATGTGGGGTGTGGATTTATAACAAATAGCATCATAGGAAGTTGGCTTTATGATTCACCTATTGGGTTTGCCTGTGACTACCTGCAGATATGGATTTGAATTGTCAAGTCATTATTGGTTGCATGCTCACCTATCGTAACTGTAGAATCATGCAGCATTACAAGTGGCTTATCAACTACATGGGAGAGACTTATATAGGTTTAAGATTTCGTGATTTGTGCTATTTATTGACATTTTGATGCATCGAACCATTTATTCGGAATCATGTGGCATCATTATGAGACTTGACAGGATCTAAAGCATGCACAGAAAGTGATTGCCCTCTCTCGGCTTTCATTTGAAGGTTGGGGTTCACTCCTCCTGAGTGAAATTTTCTACCTACTCCACTATTGTAGCTTAAGCTTTGTTCATATGGTGATTAAATCAAACTACAAGAAAAGTACTTAAGACAGATTTTAGTTCTGTTGGTAAAGTGATGAACACAATTCAAATCAGAATTAGGTTTTACATCATGAGATTATTCCCATAACTATGTTATATATTTACTAGTTTTGCTAGTCAAATAGGGTTATATTATTTCTGGACTCCCTTCCTAGGATTAGTATGATCATAACATGGTTTTAAATATGTAATTGTCGTTATTTAATGGAAATTATGGCTGCCGTGACCATTATTGGTGTTAAGTAACATGTTATTTTCTTTTGTAATTGCTGCAAAGGCATTACATAACGGTAATGGCCATTTCCTTTTATGGTAAGGAATAGTCTTTTTTCTCCCTGGCAAAAGCTCCTTTGTCTGTGTTGACAGCTATAGGTATTAAGCTTTCAGCGCTTATTTCTTTATATTTTATGTTTGTATTACTGCCTATTGTAAATCCTTTATATTCTATATTTTTGGGGTTTTTCTGTTTTAGAATAGAAATTATGTATAGAGGGAGTTGTAAAGCTGACAATTGAATCATCGCAGAAAATTTTCTTTCCATGTTTCTGTCTCTTTCTCACGCAACAGTCCTTTTTCACTCATCCTCCACTGACAGCATTCTTTACCACTCTCACTTCTATCTTTCAACATAACAAGCTTCAAAAGCTCTCAAAATCAAAATGAAGATACTCTAGATCCTCCTAGACACTCTTTTTGGTTTTGGTGAGGGTAGAATCTTTATCTTCTACTTCGTATATGGCAATTTGCACTACTTTTTTAAGTTGGTTGTTAAATATGGACCAAAACTATAGAAATATTGTTTCAATCTGTTGTGTTTTATGCTTATTAGTTAGTTGCAATTCTTAATTCTGGTGAATTAGGTTAATATCTGTTACTTCACAACATTTTGCAATTTCTTGTTTCAAAACATATTTGTATAATGGTAGGCTTACCTTACGACAGGACAGCTCTGTTTCTGTAACATACGAATGTGATCATGATTTAAAACCATGATCACAAATGATGGCCCTATCGTTACTTAAGACTAAATTGCTAGTTTCAACTATGTAATACCATTTATCTTTTTGGAACTGTACTATGAACATTGTTATTCGCAAAAAATTAAGCAAATAGTTTTTTGCATCAAATGTTCTGGCTTTTTGGGAAAACAATGAGGAAAAGGAAACCCAAATAGCCAAAAAAGAAAAAAGTAAAAGAATGAGAGAGAGAGAAGTCCAACTAATGAGAAAATGGTATAATTGTTGTGGTCTGTTGTTTATTAAGGTCTGAGGTTTATTATTTTTTGTATCAATTAAGCTTGGATGATTTTGAATGCACTCAACCTCATCTTCTAGTGACTTTGAAACTCACTTGCAAAAATCGATGGTACTCAAGCATTGATTCATGTAATAACCTGGTGTTCACAATAATATTCGAAGTTGGTGCTTTTAGCCATTTGTGAGAGCATCTTCAATAATGCTTTTCTAAAGAACATCTTTTGCACAATAAACATCTTAAAGAATATTTAAATATAAAGAGTAAAGAAATTTATACAACTCCAGTAGATTTTTGATATTTTTAATATTCATTTTGCTTTATCTAATAAACATTAATGCTTAATAAAATCAAATGGTGGTTGTGAAATGAAAGAAAAAATTTTTTAATTAACAAAGCAAAAATATATAGATATCAATTAGAAATTTTGTATAGAAAATTAGAATATTTTAATAACAAATAAAGTGGAGAGTGAAATTTAGCTCTCTATATGTAAAAAGTTAAACCAACTTTCTACTCTAAAATAAAAAAAATAGTGCATTGGAGACCATTTTTTTGGATTGACTTTTTAAAGTAAAAAATTTTGCTCAAAGGACGAGCCTATTAGATATGCTTTGAGTGTAGCCCAGATTTTTTTGGATTCTTTAATAAGTAGGGATTATAATTTTTGTGTTCCTTAACAGAGTTAATATTATTGGCAAGCAATCATGTAACATGTCTTGTCACACTATTGTTTTTCCTTGCTATCTGTTTGTGCTTTTGTTAGGAATTCTTAATCATGATTCTTCAAACAAATTTTGAATCAACTTAAGTTTTATGGTGATAAATGTTAATAAGAGATTGTGGGCTTCCTATATTGGTCTTGACATGATACGGAGCCTTATCATCTTTCTTCCTTAAAATTTGGTCTGTGTTATCTTCTTTCCTTGTATTGGAAATAGCCTGATTATAGGCTTCATTTATTTCCTGATGAAATACTGATGCTAGTGCTACTGTCAGATTAAATATCATTTGCTTGTGTTTTAATAAATATAAATAAACTATTTTTGTATGCACTTATTTATCAACAATGTCTAGTGGATTTTGACAGTCTACACAGAATTGGTGGAATCTACTTTATTGTACAAAGGCTTTGAGCATATCTGGCGTTGCTATTGAAGGGAGCTAAAGTTTTTGGCTGAAACTACAACATTCTTAAGTTTTGGTGATATTTTTAACTATTCATGGAATATTTATCTTGTCAATCTAATTCAATCTCTATTTGCAAAGGTTTCAAATATAAGCTTCTTTCAAAATAAAATTTTGGCTCACAAAAATCAAATTGGAAAAATTTATTATCAATTTCGAAGTGAGATGATCTATTAGCGATAGCGATGTCAAACATGCCTTTAATTTATTGTTAATCACCTTAATAGCTTCTAATAAATTTGCCCAAGATAAATTGCTACTTGAAACCCATCTCAGGTTGCTATACGATTGTGAAATTGGAGCTTGATGACTTCATTACATTGCTGTATTTGTAGCATAGAAGTTGCTATTTGAGTTTGAGCTGCCAATATGGACATTATTCCATGATTCAAACATGTAGCCACAATGTTATGCTCTTTTTAACTTCTTTTTTAAACATTCAATATGATGGAGCGCATACAATTATTTTTCATCTTGTAGTGAGAAAACTGCACAAGTGAATTATTTTAACAGAACTTATTTTCTGCACAATTGTTTTGACTGTTAAATATGGATTCTGTAGTACTTTACCCACCCCAGCTCATTGTATCTCAATTTAAATGTATTCACTGTTTTTCTTGCCATTGGTTCTACTAGTAATTAGTTTTATGCTTCCAAATTCCATTTTGACTCTTGCATTTTGTTTGTAGGAATTTGAGAAGAAGTTTCCTCGTGAGCCTTCGCTGAAACCGACGTATCAGCTTAGAAGAACCAATTCAGCATCATTCTGATACTCGAATCTCATGCGAGGGTTTTGTAGTTCTTATAATGTGTTCATAGTCTCTTGCATTTGACGAGAAAATATATTGGGATTCCATCAGCAGGTTGTGTTTCTCCAGCCGCTCAGGTGTTTCCACCCTGTCTTCCGTAGGTTTTAGCTCTTTGTACATTCAAAATTACCCATATATTTTATACGGCACAAAAGTGTGCCATGTTCATATGTTTAGTTTCTGCTATGTTTTGCTACACATTGAAAATGAAGAAACAGTTAGTTTTATGTTGTACGTTGCAGCGTTGAAATGCTTATACAAGCAACCTGCTTCGTGAACTGATGTAAGACAGCTTCTTGCAGGGCTCGTACTTAGATTGGAATTTTGCACAGGGAAAGAGATTTACAGGCCTTGGAAAGAACTATTCGTTAACTTTGGATGGAGGACATGATTTGGGATGCACGGGATGCACCATTTTTAAGTTCCTTTGTGGCTACATCATTCTCTCTGATTGGATAAAACGCGGACCTTGCAGTATCAATATATCTAGTTAACGATATCAATGTAAATATGAATTTAAGGAAAAAATTTGACAGAAGAATAAATAAAGTTAACAAAATCAAAGTACAATAGCATTTCAATATAATACATAAAAATAAAGAATGATGTTATTATAATAAAATCAAGAGTAATTTATAAAGGAAAGGCTAAAAACCCTAATTTTTTTAGGTATTTTCACTAGATGGAGTCTCTAACTGCTTGTAGCTACTATAATTGCATTCTTATAAAAACATTTTTGTCTGATTATATAATTTTGTCCAAAACAGCAAGTTCTTCCTCCTTTGTATCTACATCCACTGTCCAAGGATTCACCATTTTTCTTGCTTCAAGCTTCTCGTCATTGAATTCCAAAACCACCTTCATTTTGTGTTTCTCTTTATTTCAAACTTCATTGTGTTGTTTGATGTAGCATACCTGAAATCATTCTTTAAAAACAATCAATATTGTGCACATTGTTAGCCTAACACCTACAGGGATTGATATTATCAAAATCTTAATTTTGGTGCTACTGTATTGCTTAATAAAAAAAAAAAAGTCCCATTATGTATACCAACCCTAAAATTATACAGTTATGTGCAAAAAATAAAATATCTCTATATCCAACTTTTCTCTATATATAAATTGAATGTGTAAATTTAAATTAGCGTAAGAGAACGCTAAACTTTTTTTTATATCATCTTTTATTTATTTATTATGATGTTATGTTACATATTTTAGAGCATGTATAATATATTATTCTGCAAAATCATTTAACACTTAATATTTATTATATTTGAATAATAATAATAATAATAATAATAATAATAATAATAATAATAAAACACCTTCGTTAGTATAAATTAAAAAATTATGTAAATAAGAAGGAACGGTCACAATAGAGAAGTTAGATTCTCCTTGTATTACTGGTTAAAGTATTAAATAAATTTATGAATTTATTTTAAAGTAATAATAAAAGATAAAATAAAATTTTTTATCAAATTTACTTTTGAATTAATATTATTTTATCAAAATTACTTATGATCTTATATTATTTCATCATACAAGTTTTTTTATCAAAATTACTTCAATCTTGTATTATTTCGTTATAAAATCCAAAATATTAGTTGAATAGGGTATTAACTTGAGAATGATAACTAAGCGAAGTTAGAATTATCTCTCATCCTCTATTTCACCCTCTTTATGGAGAAAATTTTTCTTTTGTCTCTGCTTCCTTAAGAACTTCTCTCCTTACAAAAAGTTTTAGCAAGACAAATATTTTATTTTTTGTATTATTCTTAAATTATTTTTTAAAAATATAATTTATTAAATTATAAAATAAAAATTTTTAACAATACTTTTACACACTATTATATTTTTATTTAATCCATTTTTTTATATCTGTTGCAATTTGATGAATAAATAGAATTATTAATTTACGAAAACATTATTTTTTCACATTCTTTAATTATTAAAATTTTATTGTCAAAATGAAATTGTGTTTTTAAGATTTAAGAATTTAAGAATTTATGTATTTAGGAGAAACTGTATTTTTATAAAATGATATCTGAATTCGATTCTCTCAAATTGCGTTTATAACGCACGCACTCTCCTCAATTAGTATTTTAAATTTGTATAATAAAATAATATAAAATTAAAAGTAATTTTAATGAAAAAAGATTATTATGATAAAATAATATAAGATTAAAAATAAATTTATCAAAACAAAATAAATTCAGAAAAACAATTAATGAAAAAAAATTATTATTATTATTTTGAAATAAATTCAGAAAATTTTTTTCGGCACTTCAGAATTATATTAGTATTTCTTATATATATTCTTATCCATTTCCGGTCTGTCTGCGTGTCAGAAGTTTTTGGATTAGAACAAGCCTCTGCTGCCGTACATCTGACGTTGGAAACTAGTCACATTTTTAGCATATATATATATATCAAAGCCTCGTTGACATGGGCAATGTAGAAAAATTTAAAACCAAGTAATTAAGCAATTTTTTTTTTTTTACATCGAATATCTTAACAAATAAAACAAACTAAAGCATGACTTAATTTTTTTTGATTAATTTGATACAAAACTTAAGATATATTTTGCGTAGTATATATATATATATATTCTAATCGTAATCATATCATAGTCGGATAGACACTGGTGTTTTCATATATAGAGACCAGAGGGGAAAAAATAAAAAAAGAGAAAGATATTAATTAATTAGTGTTGGTAGATCTGCGAGGAGGTGTTTGATTGATGGTGGTGGTATTCTAAACTACAGAGAGATTTTCTGAAGGAATTGAAATTGGAAGAAGAGAAGAATACTATTAGATGGGAAATGCAAACGGGAGAGAGGAGGCAGATCAGGACGGATCGCCAAACGGTGAATCAACCATCCAGCCAGCAGCCGCCGTTTATTCGCATCGATCACAACCCCCTACTGGCGTTGTTTCTTCCGATTCCATGTTGCCTAATAATAATAATAATAACTCGCCGCCTCACAGTCCTGCTCGCTCTGCTTCCCCACTTTTGTTCGCTCCTCAGGTTTCGTTTCCATTTTTTTTTCTGCTTCATTATATTTCTTCTATCTGAACTTGGTCTGCTTTGGTCTTACATTGGTAAATTTGAACTTGTTCCTTGTTTGAATCTCAAATTGTTGAATCTTCGTTGATGAGCCCTTGAATTTAATGCTTAGCGGTTGATGTTTGTAGATGATGCTTCTTTAATGAGCTCTTAAATTTTATGCCCCTTATCATGAAGCTGTTATATATTCTCTAATCGTTAACAACTTATTTGCAAGATGATTTAGCTGTGCCTTGTTCAGTGCTAATTAGGCAAAATTCCATATTCGAATGGAGATTTCATAAAATTTTTACATTTATATGCAAATTGTTCGCCATATTATATAACGTGAAAATATACATGTCTTGAATGATTTTTACATGAGCATTGATAAAACAAAAAAAAAAAGTGATTGAGATGGAAATGATATAAATTCTCATATTGCAATAAACAATATGTTTTTTTTTTCCAACGCAATATATAAAAGGCAATAATCACATGTAAATATGAAAATCGAATGACACCATATAGAATTTGAATAAAACTTTAACATTGGTTTGTAAATCATTCGACTCATTACGTTTTTATCTATGAGATTTCATAAAATTTCATAACAAGGTAAAAATAATGTAAATCCACATATTGCAATGAACAATATATTTTTTTTTTTCAACTGAACATGTAAAAAGGTTATCTTCATATGTAAATAGGAAAACAAACAATTAAATTGGTGGTGATGTAAAATTTTTGGATTTGTATGCGAATTGCCCATCTCATTTGTAGTTTACATATCTATAATGATTTTGTACAATTGCTAGTTATAAAATCACATCATGAGATAGAATTTATGTAAAATTACATATTTCAATGAATCATATGTTACTGTTTGAATTTGGAATTTAAAAATGCTATTGTCTTACACTTATACAAATTAAAATTATATAAAATTACATATACTAATAAAGTTTATGTTGGGAATCTATGGCCAAATTACATGCACAACAAAATCGAATTTTAAAAATTTATTAAAGGTTCCCAAGCTAGGATCTCATTAATGTCTAACCACCCAATTGGCATTGATAAGTTTTGATCTGAATTAGTTCTTTTAATTAATCATTGAGATTGATGGTACAAGCACCATAGTTAAAAACACATTAGGCGCTCACTTAAGCACTAAAATGATGCGCAGAAAGCTCCATTGCTTTTAACCCCTTCAAGCCCAGTCCATAAATTTGTGGTGCAATTTATAGTGAAATTTGTGCAAGAAGATTGTCTAATTTGATTGACATGTCTTTTATGCATACGTATTTTGCAATTATGGTCTATTATGCTATTATTAATTTTGACCAAGACATAGTTGGGCTAACATCGTACTCAATTTCTTAATTATGATCTATTTTAGCAATTTTCAGAGATTGGGCCATAATCACACTAACATAGAAAAGGTTTAGATTTGAATTACTATCAGCCTCTAAATATTTCCACACGTGTCTTTCTTTTCCTTTGGCAGTGACATGTTGGGACATAAGTGTGGGTATAAATGGGCCATCCTTTGTGTTGAACAGAGAAAGCTGATTCTATTAGAGTGGTCTTACAACTAATTCTACACTTTTTATCATAATTCTCCTCTTTTCTTTTTTCTCATTTACTATTTTGTCTACTTCTTCATTGTCTTCTTTTTCTGTCATGCATACATTGTTGTTTTCTTATTTATTTATTCTTCTTTTACTCTTTTTTTTTTTTTCGGGGTAAGATCCTAGTGAGATCAACTCAATGATTTCCATATGCATAGTGATATTTAGTCAAATTGATCCACTAATAGTGAGCAACAATGGATGCAAATTATATTCTCCTTCTAAATATTGGCAAAGGCAATGATTTGTGCAACTAATCGTTTTTCTTTTACAAAAACCTTTAAAATTTGGTTTTTTGCTTTCTTCTCATTTTTTATGTATTTTATTTTATTATTTTTGCACTTTGCTTCGGTGTATGAAGCACCGACACTTATTCAGATTGACATATGCATGTCAATTAGCTGGGGACACATGCATGTCCTCGGTGCACTAGGACATGCATGGGAGACGTGGGACACGTTAGCAAACGTGTCCTTATTTTTTTATTTCAAGTACACACTAGATACACGGGATTCGAAAATTTTTAAAAATTTGGGATTAAATTAAAAAAAAAAAAGTCTTTTTTAAAATAGCTCTAAAAATGTTTGGGCAAAGAAAAAAAAATGAACTTGTTAATATTGTGAAACCCCTAGCCAATTAGCAGCTTTGTCTCTTTATCTCCCTATCCAATTCTTTATCCCCTTTATTTTTGTTTCTCTATGGCAGAACCTCGCCATTCTATCCTTGTTGCTTGAATTTTATTTATATATACTTACATTATAATGGTCATTATGCATTTCAATGTGTCCCCAAGCCATACATGTGTGTCAACATTTTAGTAAATGCCATTTTCTGTACCCATCCATGCTTGCACCTGTATGCGTATCTGTGTTTGTGCTTCATAGTTTTCAATCAAGCTTGTGCTGTTTTTGCACTTTGCACTTCAGGTGACAAGAAGACAAATTGCTTTAAGTGCACTTCTCACTTTTAACTACCTCGGACGCAATAGAAGATCATCTTCTATGAATCCATCATACCTTGCAAGGATTTGAATGTTAATATTAATAATAACACGTTAGATTTTCTCAATATATCTTGGACTAACAAATCCTATCTTGGTCACTCACTACCTTTGTCAAATGTATGTTATACCCAAACTGTGTTATATGCAATGCATGGTTAGGACAAAAAAAGTTAAAATCAAGACGAGACTATTTTGATATCAAGACAAAGGATCACTTACATAGCTCCTACATGAAATTTCCATACACAAACAAATAGTGTTCCATATGAAATTCTCCTGTGGACCATTCAGTGAACTTGCTCGCTAACAAGCACCTATATGCTAGTTCCAAATATCTTGTGTACTTTTACCTATTAGATTAGTAACTTATTTGACCCTCTACATGTACTAGTTAGAAGATTTCTATCAATGCCTAATCTTAATGGAACATTGATTAGCAATAATGTAGGAATAATAGTTTATGTTGTGGATATCTCATTGTTATAACTTTTTATAACTACCTCTGTAAGGTGTCGAAATTCTATAGACTTTATCTTAAAGTGTTACCATATTATGATGTCTGGTGCAACTTTATGCATAAAGCTATGAAACTAAAAGATGAATAACCTAATTTTTTTTTACCACTATGTCTAGCATATATCTTTAGCCAACACTTTCGCTTTAGGGCATATACTAATAGGTTATGCATAATTATTTCATTTTTATGTAGATTGTTCATTTATTTGAGATGATTTTATACATTTAACTAATTATAAAGTTAAATAATAGGATGAGAATTGTAGAAATTATCTATCTAATGAAAAGTTACGTTGAACTAAATCTACAAGAAAAAAAATAAAGATTTAAATCATACAAGGTTTAATTTAATTTTATCTTATTTTGATGAAGAATTTTTTTGGTAAATGAGTAATTTTTAATCTCTATTGAAGTGTTTTTTGTTGATTCTGATGTTGGTGCACATTTTAATAGCCAAACATGGTGACTTTATTATTTCTAAAAAGGTTTCACATTTAAATTTCTAGATTTTTTTTTTTTAAAAAAAAAGGCTTCCAGTTGTAGATATTACGGATGCTAATTGATTCCACTTTTATTATTATTGTTTTCTTCCTCTTTATATTAGCACTTTTCATTTGGATTATGATATGGAGGCACTGGAATTCAACTAGCAGCACCCCCAAACTATGGTATTCTAGATTTTCTCTTGATTTAGCATTTGTTTAGTTACAATTTTTTATTTTTTTAACACTTGACACTCTGTGTTGTGACTATTTTTTACTATAATATATCCTGACAAATTACATAAAGCTTCGACGAAATTTAAGATTTTAGTTAATACAAAATACAAAGATGCTATTTTTTAATAAAATAGAAATCCACCACTGCTAGAGTAACAAAATATGGTGTAATTTTAGCAAAACAAAAGACTCCATCATAACAAAATATTCTTCAGGGAGCTTTATATTGTTATTCTATATGGCGTACTAGTCTTTGTAAATAAGGATATAGAAGTTTTGTAAAAATTGTCATTTTCTAGAACATTATTTGTTTTAATTGATGTTTAGAATATGAAATCATATTAATAATCATGCCTTATACTTTTGTGGACACATGATCTACTGAACGGAGCCATTGAGTTGTGAACATACATGTTTCTTTTAGATGATAAGCTTTGTTTTATTTTTGAATATTTGCAGGTTCCTGTTGCTCCATTGCCGAGGGCTGATGGTCCATCTTATCTTAATCAAATGTGGCAAAATGAATCTCCTGAAGTTGTTGATCATCCTCCTGAACAAGGAATTCCTACCATCATCTGCTGGAACTATGGCGGTAATGAAGTGTTTGTGGAAGGATCTTGGGATAACTGGAGGTCAAGGTAAGCAAGCTGCTTAGTTATAATTGGATATTTGACTGATAGCATTTTAAAAGTAAGAAATAATTATCATTGCTAAAGAAGAAAAAAACAGTATAATCTGGTTTATTATTTCTGGTTGCAGGAAGCAATTGCAAAGATCTGGTAAGGATCATTCTATTCTTCTGGTCCTCCCATCTGGTACATACCATTATAGGTTCATTGTAGATGGGGAATGGAGATGCAGTTCTGATCTTCCTTGTGTATCTGATGAAATGGGCCATGTTTGTAATCTTCTTGATGTTAATGTAAGTATCTATAGCATTTCCCTTGCATTTACCACACTGGATGGTATTTTTTTGCTATAGAATTTTGTGTCTCACTTATTTGAGGATCTAATAGTCCAGCCAGTGGTTATGCAATATTGAATATGAGCATGTTCAAAGTGGCCGGAATTTTGTCACGCTTTGACATGCACATATATCTCCGAAACCGTTAATGTGCCTTTTGTTTTGTGCCCACTTGTGATTATATGTGTGTGTGTGCATGCACATGCATCTTGGTTCAATAAGTTTTGCAGTGCATATCTGTCAACTCATTAATTAAAAAAATTAACATTTTCAAAATTTTCTCCTGTTTGCCCTCGTGCTCAATGTAATGGTGAAAATATTTTCTTTTCCTCTTTTCTAGATGGTGTGAGTATCTCATGATCCTTTAAAGCAAATGGTAGTGGAGTGCTCAAGACTCAAGAAAGTGTGGTAAAGGTCTAGGAGGGTTTTGAATTTTTTTGAAGAGTTGAGATTTTTGAAGGATAAGTTGATAGGAATAAAGTGGGTTTTGATATGGAGGTTCTAATTTCAAGGTCTTTCATGGAGTTAACAGCAAAGGAAAAGCAGAATCCCATTTCTGTTGCCAAGTACTTGAAGGAGGCTGCATTTAGATCTATAATTGAAGTGGTTGCATTTGTGTCTTATTCTTATGACAGAGGGACTAGAGACATTAGCACAAAGCTCACAATATAACACAGACATGCATATTAAAGAATAGAAGGGGAAAAAAAATGTAGACTTATAAATGGCTTGGCAAGTGTACCTTCATCCATAGATAATTTCCTGCATTTTTCCTTCCTTGCAAGGAGAGAATTACAGTTCTGTTTATGGAGACACTTAGGGTATTCCTTGTGCTAATAGAACTAGGGAAACCATGAAATTACATGACCACCCCCCAATGATAAAAAATGGCCCTTGACCATCAACTTGGTATCATATGGCCCTGGACACCCCACTACTTGCTGATGGGCAAAACGAATGCTATGCTATCTCGCCTCAAAACATCCTCCCCTAGTGAACTGTAATTTTCTCAAGCCAACACTAGCCACAAACTCAACAAAAGAGACCTTTGTGGAGGAAGTCTTGAACGAAGCTTGGTCTATATGGCTTTGTTATAGCTTTGTTCCTGAGTTCAAATATTGTTAATTTGAGTTTTTACGAGTTTTATGCTAATTAAGTGCTGGGAAAATCTTGAATACCTTATCAATGATGTCTAAGGACTTGTTCTTCAAGTTTAAGGACTTTAGCCCCATTAATTTGGTTGCTAGTATGTTCAAAATTTTGATCAAGGCTTTCTCGTAGATCATTTATGGTGCTTGTAGATACGATTTTGAGTTCTCAATGTGCTTCTGAGGGGCAGGATCATGAGTGCTTTTTGTGATGTACCTTATTTGTTGAGGAAGGGGAGGAAGGATAGATAGTGTGATTCATTTCAATCCTCTTCCTTATTCCACTAAGCATGAAGCGGATGGTGATGTGGAAGAGGGATCTTGGATAGATTCTACATAGTTATCAAAATTGTGTTTCTACTTGCAGTTTGTTGGTGATACTATTGTCCCTAATTATACAAATAGTTTCTTTTATGCTTTTTGTTACCAACATTTTTTTATTCTGGGTTGAAACTTTGTCTATATAAGGGTGATCTGATTGGTATCACTTTAGGTAGCTGGTGTTTATCTAGTTTTGCTGCCTTATGTTCCAGACTTTTTCATCATGTTGTTTTTCTATTATTCTATTATATTTTATTCCTTTGTTCAGAATTCTTTAAGATAACATTGCTTCAAAGCATAGGAAAACAAAAAACACCATTTGATTAGTGGGGATGTGTTTCATAAACCTAGTCTGAAGGGTAGTTTTGAGTATTGCCACCATGGTGTCAAAATACTAGTTTAGTAATCAAATGATCAGGAATGTTCATTTAGGACTTTTTTCTTGCATGAGATGATTAAGAGGAAGTGTGGCTATCAGCTTTAATACAGGTGCATGAAGGTTGGGATCAATCCCACCCTATCGCATGGAAATCAATTTCGTAGATTTCTTTCTTGTCCCTCTTCTTTGTGCGTGTGTGTGCATGTATTTTGTTTTTGTTCTGTTTTCATTTTCATTAGTTGTGTTGAAACTTGGTGGTAGTTATTATATTTAAATCTTAGACGAGTGAACTTTTGTCAAAGGGATGCTCATATGGTTTTTTCTCATCCTGATTGTCCTACAAATATTAGTAAGGCACGTGGTATTACATTGTATGCTGTGGAGGGTTTGTTGTGTCTTTGGATATTTTTCTTTTTCTACCCTATGACATAGAGAGAACTGATCTTTTGCTACTTAACATCATTGGCTCTCTTTCTTGTATCTTTGGAGTAAGGGTACGCAATTGGATATGTCCAGGGGTCATTAGATGTTAATGGCATGAGGTGTACCAAGGGTCTTTAGGCCTAGGCACAAGGTGCATGAGTGTGCTTGAGCAACATGAGACGTAGAAGTGATTCAAGTTTGAACAAATTTTCAAAATGAAGACCTAATAATGGTTTTATCAAATTGCATATTAGCATTTTGTATTAAATAAATTATTTAGCACATGCAAATGAGAAATATTTGGCAAAATACATTCTAAGACCCTTAAACTTTATATGTTTATGTTATTGAGCCCATGTATTTTGATTAATATATATTGTACCGTTGAACTTTTATTTTTATTGCATAGGACTTTTGTGACAACAAAAATGAATTAATGAGAAATTCATAAGCAATAGTTTAGAAACATGAAGTCGAAATCGCTGAAGGAATAGACAATAAAGCAAGATGAATTTTGAGACTAAATTTTTCAAGTTTTATTTTTAGTGTTATTTTTCCAAGACAATGCAACTTTCTAGTAATTTTTAGACTGCTCTCATCAATTTCACTTTTATTATCACTAAAGTCCTTAATGTAATAAAAAATAAATTTGGTCTTATTGTATACAAATCAAAATATATGGCTCGATAGCATAAACACAAAAAAACTCAAGATGTGTTTTTCCTAGATATTTCTAAACTTAGTGGTATATTTTTTTGTGTTGGATTATTTGAATTAAAGAACCTTGAACTCGTGATCTCTGATTTCAAATTTTCAATTTGAAAAGTTAAATTGACTATCTTTTTTTAATTTTAAAAAATAAATAATTTTTTAAAAATTAGAGATCATATGAATTCTAATTTTTTGAAGTATTTTCTATGCATTTTTTCTTGTAATGTGCATTTGGTTGCTGGATTTTCAAGGAAAAGTGACAAAAAAATGTTGAATTTTTTAGTGTATGATTTGCACAACAATATTGCATTCTAGGAAAAGCTTAATATCTGAGATTGTGGGCCTATCCTCACTTTCTCATGTCAAAGGGTGGGAATTTCACATCCCCGTGATTGTAGGGTTTAAAAATAAGTAGATATTAATTTCCTATAGAGCACAAAAACAATTCAGCAGTAGAGTTTCTCTCTTTCGGATTGGAAATGAGAACATGGGAAAGATGTCTGAATTTTCTGGATTCTAAATTTTAATGGTGGAACTGCTTCTTAATTGGTCGTCTTGGAAATTTCATGCATCATTTTGTAAGCAATTTCTATTAACTATTGTCTAGGGAATCGGTGCTGCAACTTTTTCACCTATGTTAATTTTATGCATGTAGTGTTGGTAGTTATCCTTCTAATATGGGCACTTTGAAGAAAGTAGGAGACTAATTATAATCTGGATAATTAAATGAAATTATGATTAATCTTATTTTGTGCCATGAATCATTATAGTTGAGTTCTGTGGGAAAAATAAAAATAGAAAGATAACTTATTAATGTATCACTTACCTAAAAAATTCTTTTTTTCTTTGCAGGATTATGTACCGGAAAACCTTGACAGTGTGGCCGAGTTTGAGACTCCACCATCTCCAAACTCCTCCTACAGTCAGTCATTTCCCACTGAGGAAGATTTTGCAAAGGAGCCATCAGTAGTTCCACAACAGCTGCATCTTACCGTCCTTGGTATGGAAAATTCAAATGAAGCTTCTTCTTCCACGCCTCAGCATGTTGTGCTTAACCACCTTTTTATAGAGAAGGGATGGGCATCTGAGTCTCTAGTCGCATTGGGACTGACTCATAGGTTTGAGTCAAAATATGTCACTGTGGTCCTTTATAAACCACTCAAAAGGTAGCATCTTCTTTTTTCGAGCTTGGTTTTGTAAAGGAAAGATGCTCACTTCAACACGTGGCTTTGTGTGTCTCTGTTTATAGAATGCTCAACCTTTGACGTTCTTTCATGTTTTGTTGTATTTTTAACCTTTCATTGTCAAGCATTTTGTCCCTGTTTGTTCTCTGGGTCAAGGTAGGGAAGGATAATTTGAGTGTCCTGTTTAGTAGATCTCATTTCTTGCGTCATGCTTTTGTTGTATTCTTTGATTATTTAGAGAGTTGATTATAAGAATTCAAAACATGATGTGCAATGTGAAGGATTCAAAAATGAAGGATTTTGAAGGGTGAGGGTTTTTTCAAAATCCATGGATTTGATTTCATTTTAACTTGACAAATAATGGATTTGAGACAAATTTATGGATTATTTAATTTTCCTCACCCAAAATCCTTATATTCAAATGAGGTATAAACAAATAATTAGAAAAAAAAGAAGTGATTTATATTTTTAGACAGATCAAAAAGCAAAAATGGTCTATTAAAATTAAATGGAGGGAGTACTTAATTGATTTAAACCCTATGACAAATAAAGGTATCAAATGCCTTGTCTTCTTGAGTAATAAAGATTGGACTTATAAAAGGTTTGAATATAACACACAACGTTTAGACAGATAGGTATGAGTCTAATATAGAACTTTAAATGACAATATTTATGATGTGCATAAAAAAGGTAAACAAGTCAAGTTTTTTTCAAATCCGGAAAATAGTATATACTTCTAGGCTCCTACAACTATTGTAGATGGACTTATTTGTCGTAGCTAAAGTAGCTAATATAGGAGGTATATACTATGCATTTATTATTGTTGATGATTACCCTTGGGTTCTATTCTTTATTTATAAGAGTACTTGTTTCAATGTTTTCAAAAATTTTATAAACCTGTTCAAACTGAAAAAGGATTTATGATTTCATGTATTATGAGTGATCATGGAAGAATATGATAGGTTTAAAATATTTTGTAATGAAAAATGGTATTTTTCACATTTTTCGACTCTTAGAATTTCTCTACAAAATGGCATTGTTGAAAGAAAAGATAAGACTTAATTAAAAAAATATAAGATATATGCTTAATGAATATGATTTATTAAAATATATTTGGACAAAAATCATAAGCACTTCTTATATGTATTGAATCATATTTTAATAAGACCTGTTTTGAGATTATTTACTTTAAAGTTTTAAATGTGAACGTTTCATTTTGAATACCAAGAATATTTTAGATAGGTTTGATTCCAAATCCGATAAAGAATCTTCTTTAACTATTCCATCATAAGTAGAAATTATACAATTTTATAAGAGAAATCTAATTGTACAATCAATACACATTTTATTTGATAAATTTAATCCTACTAGAGAAATCTAATTGTACAATTATTTGATAAATTTAATCCTACTCCTTTTAGAAAGAAATATTATGTTGACAATCTCATAGGAAATCTTGACGGATTCATCAACATTGTTGACCTTAAAAAGAATAAGAAAATGATAACAAATATAAAAATGAATGAAAAGATAAAGAATCATCTCCACTTTCAACAAATGAGTTATATCAAGAGCTCGAAAAAAATTGGACATTCAAAACATATCATTTTTAAAAAATTAATTATTGGTAGCATATCCAAATGAGTAATAAGAGTTGCTCTAAGTCACTCTTTATTTAATTTAAATTTTTTAGTATAAATAGTGGTTGAAGAAAATAAGATTTCAACTCATTCTCTAACTCTAAATTATAGATTAGAGAGTGAGTTTGACTCTTTATATGTAAAAAGCCAAAATTCACTCTCTAAACAAAATGTGATTAATACAATTCAGTTTTTCATACATATTAATAATTGTTATCTTGTAATTGAATTTTTTTATTGGAAAATTTTTTTTCCCTCTTACTACAATATTCAAATACATTATATTAAATGCTTTTATTCAATAAAATAAAATGAAAAGTGAAATATAAATAGTTTATTGGATTTAAATAAATTTGTTTGCTCTTTATATTTAAAAATTTCTTGAAATACTTTTTATTATTCAAAATATATTTATTTTAAAGAGCACTATTGGAGATACTCTAACAAGATCTCATCTTTAAAATGTTATTGTTATTTCATCTTCTTATCTCTTACAGAGCCTAAGACCATATATAAGAGTGTAGGTGCTGTGAATTAGGTATTTGTTATACACTCAAACAATTTGAAACAAAAACAAACCAAATATCTGAAATTAGTATGAAAAATTAAATATATTTGAAGATTTTGACTTTTTTAGATTTTCAAAATTTAAATTTTAAAATTTGAATTTGTTATGAATAAAATAAAGAATT